>JALIGW010000015.1:17488358-17578358 GCA_023053685.1 Diadophis punctatus similis | reverse complement strand
GAGGAGGCCAACTCTGTGGGCCCTAACCGGTCGGAGGGAAGTATGAGGCAGAATGCGGTCCCGAAGATATCCTGGTCCTAAGCCATGAAGGGCTTTAAAGATGGTGATCAACATTAGAGTTGGAAGGGACCTTGTAGGTCATCTAGTCCAACCCCCTGCTCAAGCAGGAGTTCCTACACCATTTGAGACAGATGGCAGTCCAGTCTCCCCTTGAAGGTCGCAAGTGTTGGGGCTCTCACAACCTCCGCTGGCAAGCTGTTCCACTGGTTGATCGCTCTCACCGTCAGAAAGTTCCTCCTCACTTCCAGGTTGAATCTCTCCTTGGTCAGCTTCCATCCGTTATTCCTTGTTTGGCTTTCTGGTGCCATAGAGAACAGCCTGACCCACTCCTCTCTGTGGCATCCCCTCAAGTATTGGAACACTGCTATTATGTCACCCCTGGTCCTTCTCTTCGCCAGACTGGCCAAGCTCAGTTCCTGCAACCGCTCTTTGTATGTTTTATTTTCCAGAGCCTTGATCAGGAGACTGGAGGCTAAAACATATGAACAACAGTTGCAGGAACTGGGCATGGCTAGTCTAGGGAAGAGAAGGACCAGGGGAGACATGATAGCAGTCTTC
This sequence comes from Diadophis punctatus similis, assembly GCA_023053685.1. NCBI lineage: Eukaryota > Metazoa > Chordata > Lepidosauria > Squamata > Dipsadidae > Diadophis > Diadophis punctatus. The sequence continues at coordinate 17,577,740 of JALIGW010000015.1, read as the reverse complement.
CAATATCAGAGGGGCTGCCACAGAGAGGAAGGGGTCAAGCTATTCTTCAAAGCACCTGAAGGCCAGACAAGGAACAATGGATGGAAATTGAACAAGGAGAGATTCAACCTGGAAATAAGGAGGAATTTTCTGACAGTGAGAGCGATCAACCAATGGAACAGAGGTTGCCCTCAGATGTTGTGGGAGCTTCATCACTGGAGGCTTTCAAGAGGAGACTGGACTGCCATCTGTCAAAAATAGTGTAGGGCAGTGATGGCAAATCTTTTATAGTGCCCAAACTGCAACCCAAAACCCACTTTTTATCGCAAAGTGCCAACATGGCAATTTCCCATACACAGGAGGTGTGCAGATCTCGACCATCCATCTCTGCTCCCCTCCAGCTATGCCACAATGTGAGCTATGCTCCCCTCCAACCCCGCCACGGGAATCATCTTTACCACAGACTCAACAGGCTGCCATCTGCACCGCACCCTCACGCTGCATGTGAGCCACCCGTCTTACCCCAGACAGGGGAGGGAGGAAGCACTCTCATTGGGCTGCTGGGCAGAGAGGCGGTTGATGTGAAAAATATCCTCAGGCATGCGTGGAGAGGGGGAGGGAAGCAGCCTCGCCCCGCACCCCTCTGGCTTTCTAGTAATGAACTCTGGCAGACTCTGTGCTGGGGTGACAGCGCACGTGCCCACAGAGAGGGCTCTGAGTGCCCCCTCTAGCATGCGTGCCATAGGTTCGCCACCACTGGTGTAGGGTCTGCTTGAGCGGGGGGTTGGACTAGATGACCTACAAGGCCCTTCCAACTGTGTCAATCTGTATCTGTATCTGTATCAGAGGTGGGTTCCTCCCAAACCGGTAGCAAGCTGCTGGTGACATCACGGAACCGGTTCTGTCGGTGCCGGTCCGCCATCTTTTTTTGGGAATTTTTTGGGGGGAATTTTTTGGGAATTTTTCCCGGGTTATTTTTCTTCTGCGCATGCGCAGAAGCTGAGTTTCCAGCACTGTGCACGGATTGCCATCTTGTTTTCAGCTTTAAAAAAATTAGGATTTTTTGGCACTGCGCATGCGCGCACCCACGCAGCGCACCCACGCGGCGCAGGAGAAAGCAAACGGCAGCGAGGTAAGTTAGAACCCACCCCTGATCTGTATCTAATATTCTTCTCATTAGGATCAAGTTATCAGGAAAGCTTCTTAAATGAAACGCTGGGAATGCACAAGAAGCAATTGCTTATCAATCCCATGCTGTGGGATTGACCCCCTCCTCCCTTTTCAATGTGCATGGCATGCCTGATGCATGTTAAACAGCTAACTGGGTACAGCTTCCATTCTAACTTTTTTGACCCTCCCCCTTCTTCAAAGTCCTGAGTCCTGAGGGAGTAGGGCTGCATAGAAGAACCTCAAATAAATAAATAAACAAACAAACAAACAAACAAACAAACAAACAAATAAATAAATAAATAAATAAATAAATAAATAAATAAATAAATAAATAAATAAATAAATAAATAAATAAATAAATAAATGCCCCTGGGTTCTGGCTGGTTCTTTGATAAAAATTATCTTTCATTGGGAATCTCTTGGCAAACAAGTGTGCCAGGGAGGTTTGAAATGATCTGTCCTCCTTGTTTGTAACCTGAGGTTTTTGAGCAGATCAAATGGGGCAGTGAATAAGCCTTCTATTTAAGTTTGGGCAGAGATTTATCCTTAGGCAGAAGTTTAGGCAGAGGTTTGTCCTCCAAGCTTACTGCTTGGCTCCTGGACGTTTCGTTACCAAACTAGGTAACATCTTCCACGGGGTCTGTTGTTAAACTGCTTGGCAACGAGTGGTTGCAGACCAGGCAGATGTTCCAAGCAAAAACTGTGCAGTTCATCTTAAACATGTTTTCTTCCAGTGAGTCTTGCAGCTGCTGGCCCTGGTTGCTCAGTCAGCAGTCCTGAATCTTGTAGCCCATATGTCATCAGACGTCCAACATCCAGCCTGGTCCTTGTTGACCCAGACAACAATAGATCTGGTATGGCTTTGTGTAGTTTACATCTCACCATTTAGTTTGTTTATTTATTTATTTATTTATTTATTTATTTATTTATTTATTTATTTATTTATTTATTTATTTATTTATTTATTTATTTATTTATTTTAGTGTTCTTATATGCCGCCCTACTCCCTGGGGACTCAGGGCGGCGTACAACATGTAAAGAAAAACTATAAAACAATATTAATAGCAGTTTAAAAAGATTAAAAACATACAAACCATACATGCATGGGGGAGACCTAAGGTATTAAATGGTCTCAAAATCACCCCAAATTTTATGGGAAAGATATTCTTCGTCTAGCCCCATAATGGCGAACCTATGGCATGCATGCCAGAGGTGGCACTCAGAGCCCTCTCTGTGGGCACATGCACCAGCCAGCTGCTCTCTTCTGGGTTCTGGTGCATGCATATGCTGTCCGGCGCGCATGTGCATGACGGAACCCGGAAGAGCAGCTGGTCGCTGCACACATATGCACTGACCAGCTGCTCTCTTCCGGGTTCCGGCACGCACACGTGTGCTCCAGTTTTGGCACCGAAAAGGTTAGCCATCACTGGTCTAGCCCCTCTGATGAGTCCTGTCCTCTATGGTTGAATCTCTGGCACAGCTCTCATCTTCCTCAGAGCACATAAGCCCCACAACCTTGTCAAAATAGGGCATCATTGGGGGGATTGTTATTATTATTACTTTATTTTTTCCAATTCCATCCGTGGAGATATTACATCAGCTGTTTAATTCTTCTGACGTGGACTCTGTGGGCCTTTTCATGGCTGGGCAGGGGGGGGGGATACACAAAACCTACTCAAATCACGTGACTTCCTCAATTTAGGGGAAAATACTCCTCAAATGGATCAAATGGATTGATCAAGGTAGTCTTATCCATAGTGGAGCAATCTTTTGTCTGGTTACAAGAGCCGAGATGGTGCAGTGGTTAAATGCAGCACTGCAGGCTACTGCTAGTTCAGCAGTTCAGCTGTTCAAATCTCACCAGGCTCAAGGTTGACTCAGCCTTCCATCCTTCTGAGGTCGGTAAAATGAAGACCCAGATTGTTGGAGGCAATATGCTGAACTCTGTAAACCGCTTAGAGGGGGCTGTAAAGCACTATGAAGCGGTATATAAGTCTAAGTGCTATTGCTATTACAATTCCCAGCTTCAAAAACAAAGAAATTAACATTTTTGAGGGCTCCAATCCAGATTGAATGGAAAGTTAAATACTGTTAAAGTTAAACCCTGATCTGCATTAGCTTCTTTACTCCTACACTGTCACACTTTCTGGAAATAAAAAGGACATGGCCAGTTGTGCACACCGAGTTCAGTAAATGTGTTGATAATCACCATCTAATAGCAATAGTGTTGCGATGAGGATTTACGATTTAGAGGCGAGAGGATCTTTTTCCTTTGAGTCTAATCCTTTGTCAAAAATAAAGCGCGAGAGTAAGTCTAGATAACAAAATATTTATTTCAGTATAAAAGAATTTTAAAAACCACAATAAATCTTATTAACTACATCTCTACAATCTAAGACGTCCTTCTTCAAGGAAGGACAGCAGCAGAAGAAATAGAATGGAATGTTGCACATGCGTAATACAGTCTTATCACGTGTCTGTTTGCTAAGAAGTCTGGGTACCGTATGTCTTAGTGTATGAGCACAGCTGACAATTGAAATTCACATCGTGACAAATAGCATTTAGACTTATATACCACTTCACAGTGCTTCTCAGCCCTCTCTAAGCGGTTTATAGAGTCAGCCTCTTGCCCCCAACAATCTGGGCCCTCATTTTACCCACCTCGGAAGGATGGAAGGCTGAGTCAACCTTGAGCTGATGAGAATCGAACTGCCGAACTGTTGGCAGCCGGCACTTAGCAGAAGTAGCCTGCAGTACTGCATTCTAACCACTGCACCATCACGGCTCATGATTTAATTGAATTGTATAAAGGGGGAGGGCAGGGAAGGACTATGTTTAAGACATTTGTTCAAAAGCCTGAAAGTCTTCCCTTCTTTGTTAAATTGGCCTTACATTTAAAGCAACTTTTGTTAACTTCTGTTGTGGGAGAAATTCAGCTGTGGATTTTGCTCGGTGGTAAAAAGGACGCCCTCTCTCTTTGACAAGCCAGAAATTATTGCCTTTTCAGAGTGATATTAGATTTTTTTAAAAAAGAATTTGTTCTTGTTTATACATGAAAGTCCATAAATTTCTCTGTTTGCCAAACCCTGGCATTATGCCCACGTCTCTTCTTCGTGGCCCAGGCACCCTCTCAACCTTGACAGTCCTTCTTTCTGCCTCAAAATGGGCATCCTTTCCACACAAAGAATATTTGTCAAAAGCTGTGTCAAAGAGGCAAAAAAAAGAAAAAAGAAAAGAAAAAGAAAGTAGGAGAAAGTCAATTGACCACACAGAATTTTGAGATAATTCCCCAGCCTATTTGTCTTAACATTCCCCAGCCTACACTTACCAAGACTGAGTTCAAGAAGCAAATCGTTGGGGAAGGTCATCGGAAACCAAAAATCCACAAAGGGCAAAGGGCTATTTCCACTCATTTTTTTTGCTCTTTCTGTGGCAAAGGCATCCATCTGTTTCAACTGCTTAAGGGAGGAATTTTAGGGGGAAAATATAGCTGTTGCATTTTTAATTCTCTATAGTCCAACTCTAAGGACAGTTTAGCTAGAAGTATTTTATAGGAAACTGCATGGAGGATTCTTACAAATATATTATTATTCACACATGATATTTATTCCTCGTCAACCAGTTAGCCAGCCCTACAAAATGCTACATCCCCAATGAGCTAATATCCAGCCCCAAAGGTGATACCTGTTCACTTCTTTGTTTTAGCACTTCCCATAATCGTTTGTGTTAGTTTCTGTACTTTTAGTGTTTTTGAGCAAATAGAAGGTTCATTAATGTTCAGAAATGCTTTCTGCATCAGAGCTACAGTAATGACCCCAATATTTTTCAGTTCAATGGAATAAAAGCTCTTGCACTAGGTTGTTACAATCATTTCAAGAATCAGAGCTCGGATTCATTGCTTCATTGCTTTTCATTTATTTAATGATGAGTTTCCTATACTATTTTTCTTCTCTTTAAATTGAAATTTTCATTGGCCACTCTCTGTTGGCCTATATGAACAAAAGCATCCGTTCCTAGTCACAGGGACGCCAAATGGACATCATGACATCACAGGACAAGCTCCGCCCCTTTTGTACGGGCACCATGATGTCATCGCACCCAAGTGCAGTAGGGAAGGGACGAGTTTATGTTGCAAAGTCACAGGGCACAGTTTCTCACCTGTCAGCTCTTGCCTCCCTCCTTGAAATTAAGGGTATCATATATGGCACAGTCTTCAACCACAAAATGGATTTGCTTGGAACGTTGCTGCCAAGCTGCAAATGGGGCCACTGATAAAAATTGTATTGCACACATTCTTAAAGAGTTGCAAGAGTTATCAGACTACAATAGGTTGCGAATCACAGTACTGCTGGCCAGTAAAGCCCTTGGAACCTGAACCGAACCATGCAAGGGAGCTGAGGGCCTTCTCTGAATAAATTTCCATTCTTACAATGTTTGATGATTGATGATCCAGAAGAAAGACACCCCCGGTTATCCCACAGTTCTCACAGCGGAATCTTCCTTTGAAGGCGGAGGGATTTGCCAAATTTGCTGCCTTCCCATCATGAGAGCAAGATCTTTGCATGTGCCACAAACATCCAAATGGGCTTTAAATTAATGATTTCTCTCTCTCTCTCTTTTTGCTAGCTTTATTATGTGTTGAAAAATTACAGTATTGTGTCACTTTATTCAATGTGTATTTCCCTTCAAATTCACATTTTCAGTCGTAAATGAACTGCATGCAAGAGTCAAACAATAACCTGTTTCCATTCCTCCCATTGCTTTCCTGGATTTATATGTACATAAAGGATGCAATACAAATAAAAACATTAAAAGCTCCCCCCACATTCATTTCTGAGCATATTCTGAGCATCATTCTGCTAATTGTTGACCTTTGTTTCTGTTTTTGTTCTGCCAAAAGGAACACGGCAAGAAAGACATCAGTCCAACTAACGGTGGTTGAAACTGTTAGTTTACGAATATCTTTTAAAGAAATTGTGCTGTTTTGACAACACAAAATCACCACCTTTTCAAATAAAACTATCCAATCGGTAGTTTGCACAAAGATTCTCTTTGTTAAACATCCTTACCATGCTTGCTAACTGAACTGACTCATTGCCTAGCTTTATACAACCTACAGAATCATCATCAGTGAACCAAGCAATCTGCGTCTACACACCTAGTAAACTTTAAAATAAGTTGAAAAGTACTAAGCTTAGCATGCTGTTCCAGTGGGGCCATTAGGTCATTGAGACTGCGTTGCCCACACATATTCAAAAATTTATGGGGCACAGGGGTAGCAATAGCACTTAGACTTAGACTTGGGTGTCTCCAACCTCTAAGGCAGGGGGAACTCAGAGTCCCAGTATCCTCTTTGTAGGATGGTGACTCCTGTCCTTAGAATTTGGGTGGGGGGATGTAAGTTCTTAATCCCATCAGCTCTAGCCTTCAGTGGGAATTGTGGCTGAAGGCATTTGGTTTAATGAATAGATTGGCCTGGATTTCTGTAAATGGATACTGAATGGAATACTCCAGTTTTCTCAATAGATACAAAAGGATCTCATTCCTAAAACTTAGCAACAGAAATTCTGGCCCGAAATTGTGATCATAAGTTGAGGACTACCTGTATGATTTCATCTGCCAACTGGCTCGCCTTCTGTCTCTTGATAGTTTCTGCCAGTGTTTTTCAGACTTGGAAACCTTAAGGTGTCTGGACTTCAACTCCCAGAATTCCCAGCCAGCTCCCAGAAGCTCTGCATTAACTGACTTACTTCAAGCTTTGAGGGGAACCAGGATGAAAGTTGCTACGGCTAATAAGAAGTATTCATTTGAATTGATGCAATTCCTAAAACAGCACTGCTATTTTCAGATTTGTCCAGAAGCTTGAGGAAGGCCAGGCTGACTTTCCAGAGAAGTCCTGACCTTCTTAACAGAATAATAAAGGGACCTTGGAGGTCTTCTAGTCCAACCCCTGCTTAAGCAGGAGACCCTATACCATTTCAGACAAGTGGCTGTTCAGTCTCTTCTTAAAAGCCTCCAGTGATGGAGCACCCACAACTTCTGAAGGCAACGTCTGTTCCACTGGTTAATTGTCCCCACTGTTAGGAAGTTTCTCCTTAATTCCAGGTTGTTTCTCTCCTTGATTAGTTTCCATCCATTGTTTGTTTCCTGCCCTCTGGTGCTTTGGAAAATAAACTGACCCCCTCCTCTTTGTGGCAGCCCCTCAAATATTGGAATACTGCTATCATGTCACCCCTATCACAATGGTAATAGACTGAGAGAGGTTAATATCATGGAGGGAAGCCTTCAAAAACATTTTTCCTAAGAGTTTTCAAAGGCTGCCCAGCTAAAGCGAGTGCTGTCCAGCCAGACTATGAAACAAGGGCTCCTTTCTCAGACAGACCTCCCTGAATATCTGTAATAGGCAGGAATAAAATGACCGTAGCCACAGACCTTCTAGGAGTGCCTTTTGAGCATCAAGACCTGCCTTTGACCCCGGAGTGCAAACTTAGGGATGAAAAAGTCATCTTAAGAGAGAGAAAAAATAAGTGGGGACAAGAAAAAACTTGTTTTTCAAAGGCAACATACACACAGGATCAGAGGTGGGTTCCTCCCAGTTTGGACCAGTTCGCCTGAACTGGTAGTGACCTGCTGGTGATGTCACCATGATGTCACGGAACCGGTTCGGGCAGTGCCAGTCCATGGGCGCCGCCATCTTTTTTTAAAAAAACTTGAAATTTTTTTGGATTTTTTTGTATTTTTATTTTTTCTTCTGAGCATGTGCAGACGCTGAGTTTCCGGCACTGCACATGCATCACCATCTTGTTTTCGGCTTTTGTTTCCCCAAACCCAAGTGCCTTTTTGGACAGGAGTCGATGCAGGGGCTCAGCAACATTAGCCTTATTCTTCAGAAACACGCTGTAAAAGTTCAGCAGTTCCAAAAAGGCTTGGAGCTCGGATTTGTTGGTAGGTGTAGGGGCCTCTCGGATTGCCCTAACCTTGTCCTTAGTAGGGTGAATGCCAGTCCCATCTATCCGGTAACCTAGGAACTCAACCTCAAGTACCCCTATCTGGCATTTGCTTCCCTTGACTCTGAGTCTGGCAGCTCTAAACCTGCACAGGACCTCCCTGAGTCTAGTCTTTAGTTGATTTTCATCACAGGCAGTGATGATCACGTCATCAAAGTAGGGCACTACCCCTGGAATTTTATTTAGTAATCGTTCCATAATTCCCTGGAATATCCCTGGGGCTACACTGACACCAAATTGTAAGTGGTTACATTTAAATGCCCCCCTATGCGTGACTATGGTCTGTGCCTCGGCTGTAGTGCCATCTACCGGCAGATCAAGTTTAGCAAAGATGGCACGCGGGCCTAGCATGTGTAATAAATGCTGGACAATTGGAACTGGGTATGCACTCTGTTGAAGGGCCTTATTAAGAGTACATTTGTAATCAGCGCAGATGCACACTGACCCGTCACTCTTGACCGGCGTCACTATAGGGGTCTCCCACTTCACATGATTGACTGGCTCTAATACCCCCTGGCTGATTAGTTTGTCCAATTCATGGTCGATTTTGGGTTTCAATGCGAAGGGGACCCTCCGGGGCTTCATTCAGATTGGTGGTATGCTAGGGTCAAGGCTAAATGAAATAGGGGTGCTGAAATACTTGCCGAGCCCATTGTCGAACATGTCATGGAACTCTCGCAGCAGGTTGTCGGCACAGCTACTGGATACAGCGTTGATTCCTGTCACTCCCATGCCCAGGGCACTAAATCAGTCCAGGCCCAATGGACTAGGAAGGCAGCCACGTACCACTGTCAGGGGCAGGTCTCCCTCAAATTTGCTGAACCGAACATGGAAGTTGCTCCAGCCCAGTACAGGAATGTGATTGCCCTTGTAATCGCTGAGCTTGAGGCTTTGCACTTTGAGTTGCTTCTGTCGGAGTGCCGGAATGGCCTGTTTGACAGCAGGCCAGAACATGATCGAAATGGAAGAGCCTGTCTCAACCTCCATTTCACAGGGAGACCCCTCTAATAACACAGTCACATGTATAGTCACATGTATTTCCTTATGGCTGGGGGTACTAGCCTGTCTGGTCCTGGTTTGATTGGTTTCTGGGGCTCTGCTGTACTCGATGCGGCATTTAGGCTTCAGTGGATCTCACCTCTGGCCTTGTCTCGTCTCGGCTTGGGTGGCATCTGGGTTGGTGAGCTTACTGGGTGGCAGGTTTGCTCGGCAGACCTTAGCGAGGTGCCCAGGTCTTTTGCATTGCCGGCAAATGGCATCTCTGAACCTGCAGGTAGCTCATGGGTGCGGACCCCCACAGCTATAGCAAGGTTGTGGCCTTTGTGCTTCAGCTCCCTGGCGCCAGTCTGTCCAGTAGACCTCCTCCTTGCTGTCGTCCTCGGGGCCATCCAGGCATTGGTTTTTGTGGATCGCTGACATTGCCTTCTGGGGTGCAGGCACACTTCGTCGGTGAAGTGACTCTGCAGCCTTATTAGATGACTCGGTGGCCCTTGCCTCTTCCAATGCTGTTTGCAGGGTTACATTGGACTTAGCAAGTAGTCTTCGTTGCAGGTGAATGTCTTGCACCCCACAGATTAGCTGGTCCAGTAAGACATCATCTAGGTCTCTAAACTCACAGTGCGTCACAACCTTCCACAGTGTCGCCAGGTATTGGTTGATGGACTCTCCATCCTTCTGTAATCGTTGGCTGAATTCATGCCGTCTGACCACCTTGGAGGGCACCGGAGCGTAGTGGGTCTGCAGCATGTTCTGCAGCACCTGCCATGGAACCGTCTCCACTGGCGTTGGCTCTGACAGGGACTCGGCCGTGTCAAAACCTCATGGCCGCAGTGGCTGAGGAAAAGCGCCCTTTTCCTGTTGTCTGACAGGCCGAGGAGGTCGTTGGCCTCCAAGAAGCACCTGAATCGGGTCATGTAGGACCCACAGTTCTCCTTCACTGGATCGAAGGAAGTAGGTGGATGGAACGCTGACATCTCGGCCTATGCGGTATGACTTTTGCCGTGCAAAATGGCCGCCGTTCTTTCTGCCGCAGGGCTGGATCTTAGGTGTCTTCTTTCAGCTCTTTTTGTTCAGCCTTATTCAGTATCCCACCTTCGTCACCAGTTGTTGAGTCCTGGGACTGAAGAAGCTTGAGACAGGCTTCAAGACAAACAGCTCTTTATTGCAACTATATACAAGATCCAGCAGAGAGCCAGGTTGACAGCTTCCCCCTTTATAGGGAGCTGTCAGATGGCTCAACCAATCAGCAGTCTCCATTTTCCGCTTGAACAGCGGACCTTAGAATAACCAGGCAGTCTCAATATCTAACAGTCTCACCACTCCCTGTGGCCACAGGGAGATTTATTAAAGTCATTTTTTAAAAATATGAGTCACTGATAATCCCCATAAATTTAATTAGCAGTGCCTGCAAGCCCCTTCCTTCAGGCGCCTGATTGGGGGACTTGAAAGAAAGGGGTTTTTTTATATGCAGTTTTAGAACTTTACACTGTCCACTTCCTTTAAAAAAATAATAACATCACATATCTGAAAACATTTGACTTTCAAAAAGTGCTGTATAAATGCTAGTCACGTGTGCGAAATTATCACTGTTTATAAATAGCCGTTTTAGATTATTCCTTTTGTATTGTGAGGACAGCCCATTTTTAAGATCCAGGATGAGTTGCTTTCCTTCCAAAGGGCCAGCCCTACATTTGGGGACCTGTAAATATCCTCTGGATTTTATTTTCTCTTTCTCCTTCAAGATCAACTGACTCATGAGAAAGTTTGAGGTGGAGCGCTTGAAACCAAGGAGTGTAAACGATTATAAAGGGAAGGTCAGTCTACTCCTCCTGCAAGACTGAACATGTACTGTTGTGGATTGCACATAAACAATGCTCAGGAGATGCCTGTGGTTGGAGATGAATTGTTAATGTTCTCCAAGCTGTGTCACCCTTTGCTGTCTGGAAACATTTGCCAGCTGAACTGGGGGGGATATTGCAATGTCCTGGATGAGCTGCTAGGAAGGGTTTTTGGAGCATAGCCAGGGGCCAGTTAAAATGGGAAGAGGACTTTTGGGCAAACTTATAAGTCTAAAGCCAAACTTAGAGCCGTGGTGGCAGAATGGTTAGAATGTGGTATTGCAGGCTAACTCTGCCGACTGCCAGCAGTTTGATCCTGTTTATCTTTTAGGATATTTGAGAAAAATACCTATAGAACAGAGGAAGCACAAGTATCCACAGCATGTGGTCAAAAAAGTCAAGATGGCAGCCATAATGATGAATTAGTTCTGTCGTTTAGGTGCAACACAATTTAAAAAGGTACATTGTTATGAACCGACATTGTTATGGTTTTTTTGACCACAGGCTGCAGACACCCCTAGTTGTAAGCACAGTTTTGGTCACCACACTATAAAAAAGAGGTTGAGACTCTAGAAAGAGTGCAGAGAAGAGCAACCAGGATGATTAGGGGACTGGAGGCTAAAACATACGAGGAACGGTTGCAGGAACTGGGCCTGGCTAGTCTAGTGAAGAGAAGGACCAGGGGAGACATGATAGCAGTCTTCCAATATTTGAGGGGCTGCCACAGAGAGGAGGGGGTCAAGCTATTTTCAAAAATACCTGAAGGCCAGACAAGGAATAATGGATGGAAACTGATCAAGGAGAGATTCAACCTGGAAATAAGGAGGAACTTTCTGACAGTGAGAGCAATCAACCCATGGAACAGAAGTTGCCTTCGGAAGTTATGGGAGCTTCATCACTGGAAGCTTTCAAGAAGAGACAGGACTGCCATCTGTCAGAAATGGTGTAGGGCCTCCTGCTTGGGCTGGGGGTTGGACTAGATGACCTACACGGTCCCTTCCAACTCTGTTAATCTGTTAAGCAACATAGTGGTCAAGAGTGAATTCTTTTGCTTTCAAACATTTCTCTTGTCTAGAAAAAATAAGCAATATTAGAAAATATCTGGGGGGCTAAGAAACCAAAAGACTTTCTGATCATTTAGTGATCAGGACTAGTTGAGTTTCATCCCAACTACAATAACTATTTTGTACAAATGTCTGCACCATCCTCTCACTGTTCCATTCTAGCTATAAAATCTTACTGTAGGGACAGAATTAAGCTCTAAGAAAACTACAGAAGTCAGGGATGTGTTCATAAAACTGCTTAAAACAGCTTGACCTCTGCACCAGAGGTGGGTTCCTGCCGGTTCGGACCGGTTCTCTAGAACCGGTAGTGGGAATTTCCCCCCGCTCGCTGAACCCGCAGTGATGGCCAGCTGGAACCGCCCCCCCAAACCGGTCCTCTGGCTTGAAATCTGTCCACCGGAGCCAAATTTACATGAAAATAACCCTCTGTGCATGCGCAAAGCCTCCTGTGCATGCGCAGACCAGTTTAACCTGGGAGCGACGCAAAACGTGCACTTCCCTGCACGACCCCGAACCAGTAGGGAAGGTAAGTAGAACCCACCCCTGCTCTGCACTTATATTTCAAGGGAAACATTTGTCAGAAGGCACAATCTAGCTCTCTCAAATGATTTTGCTCTTTAGCAAAATGAGAATAGAAAAAAACCTGGTTATAGGAGAGAAAAGCAAAACTTTTTACAAATATCCACCATCTTTCCAAGATGTCCGAAATGAATTTTCCCTCCCTCCCTCCCTCCCTCCCTTCCTTCCTTCCTTCCTTCCTTCCTTCCTGAAGTGGAAGTGGTGCAGTGGTTAAATGCAGCCATTGCAGCCATTTGATCTTCTCAATTTTCAGAGGACTGGATATCACCAGATGTGAACCCAAAGGAGCCATATAGCAGTCACAATTTTAAAATATTGGCAAGAAGTGTCCACTCTAATGAATATAAAGTTGGCCCACTAAAGAAAAGCCAAAAGACCTTGTGCCCATCCGTGCTCAGAGGCCACCTGAGTCTTCCTCATGCAGGTGAGAAGCCTGACTTGCCTCCTGGGCTAAACTTGAGTTCTCGATTTTTATCTATTGATGATAGTATCTGTTCCTTTAATCTGATCCCAGCGACACCTGGGCCTCTCTTTGGGCACCTCCCTTAAATTACAAATCAAATCCAGTCCAAACGTCATCAGTGACTCTGCTTGAAAGTGCTTGATGAACGTCACAGCCCAGATCAGCAGGTTATATCACCTGTCAAACCCCAACCCGGCTGGCAATTTCATCTCCAGGGGTTTGTAAAATCCCACCAGAGGAAAGAACAGAGGCTTTGTCTCCTGCAAGACTAAAATTTCCAAATGTGTTGCAGATAAAAGAAATCAGGTGGAAGAGAGAGAGAGAGAGAGAGAGAGAGAAAGAGAGAGAGAGACAGAAAGAAACAGAGACAGAGGAGGAGGAGGAAAAGGAAGAGGAAGAGGAAGAATAGCAATAGCACTTAGCAAAAGCACTTTGACTTACAGTATATACCGCTTCATAGTGCTTTACAGCCCTCTCTAAGCGGTTTACAGAGTTCAGCCTCTTGCCTCCAACAATCTGGGTCCTCATTTTACTGACCTCAGAAGGATGGAAGGCTGAGTCAACCTTGAGCCGGTGAGATTTGAACAGCTGAACTGCTGAACTGCAGTGCTGCACTTTAACCACTGCACCACCTCGAAGAAGAAGAAGAAGAAGAAGAAGAAGAAGAAGAAGAAGAAGAAGAAGAAGAATATAAACAAAAATAATATAAATATAAACAATATAAATATAAACATAAATATAAACATATAAACTTAAATATAAATAAATAAATAAAAATATAAATAAATAAAAATAAAAATAATAAAAATAAAAATAATAAAAATAATAAAAATAAAAATAAAAATTGGCATAGCAAAGACAGTCATCTGTCCCACTTTCTTTAGTTAGCAAAGAATATACTTTGCTGAAAGCACAAGTGGTTCCAGAATTAGCGAAGAGGAATCTGCCGATTTGGCACACAAACAATATACAGTACTTAACTTTCCTTTTTCCCCAGGCTTCCCCCTGTTATCAATCTTTGACCAATTAAAAGGTTTCATGTTTGGGTAATGGACCCTCTATGCGCGTCTGCTCCATCTCCACATTCTTTCAGGTGACCTTGGGCTGGATTGGCGGGTCTCACTCATTGGGCCGGCACTGCTTGGCTCCCAGACTCCCCACATGTCCTCCCACATTCCCTTCGACTCCCCCCCCCCTTACAAGTGTCATGCTGGCAGGATGCGATGCTAGCAGGATGGCAGCCATGACAGACAGGCTGGTTAATCAATCTTTTCCAATGGCAAGCAAGTTTCTACAGGGAGTTCTTGACTTACAGCCACAATTGGGACATGAAAATTTGTTGTTAACCAGGGAAGACATTAAGAAGGGCATCACATGACCTCAACCAGTGTTATGCTGTGGTCATTAAGGGAGACATCACATGATCACAATTGTGACCTTCCCCACCAGGTTCCCAGTTAACCTTGTCGGAAGCCACTAGGGAGGTTGCAAATGGCGATCATGTGAGCCCAGGACCTTGCAACCGTCATAAATGTGATCCAGTTGCCAAACACCCAGACTGAGATCACATGACCATGGGGATGCTGTGATGGTCACAAGTATGAGACTTGTGAAAAGTCACTTTTTCAGTGCCGTAACTTTGAATGGTTGCTAAATGGATGGTCATATGTCAAGGATTATCTGTACTCTGCAAGTTGCTACTCTTTGAATGGATGACACAAACTGACATCTGAATTTGATGATTCTGGAAAGCTATGAGAGTTTTGGTTCCCAAATCAGGGATGGAAACAACAATAGCAAACGGCAAAATACATAGAAGAAATGATCAGATACGAAATGCTGCAGCAGAATTAGACTTCAAGCTGTGGTCCAACTTTTATTTTGCTTGCCATGCCATCTGTTTCCTGACTAGCAGGACCCAGAATAAATGTTTATCACCTTATAGGTAATACCTGGATGTGAGAACAATCTGCATATTTTTGGCAGAGAACTTCCTGAGCGACGATCAGGAGCCCAGCTTGGCTTCAAGAGACTTTGCTTTTTAATTAGAATAGAATTGTAAAGGACCTTGAAAAAGGGCTTCTAGTCCAGAAGAAGCAGAAGACCCTAAATCAGGGGTGTCAAACTCGTGGTCCGCGGGCAGAATGTGTCATCCACTGGCCACACCCACCCCTGGTTTAGTGAAGGGGGGAAAAGTCATGATATGTCACATGATGACAACATGGTGTTGTGAGTTTGAAACCCATGCCCTAAACCCGTGATGGTGAACCTATGGCATGCGTGCCACAGGTGGCACGCGGAGCCATATCTGAGGGCATGTGAGGTGTTGCCCTGTCAGCTCCAGCTCATTTTTGGCCTTCCAGAGGGCGGGGGAGGCCGTTTTTGCCCTCCCCAGGCTTCAAGAAGGCCTCCGGAGCCTATGGATGGTGAAAAACTGACCCAACGGGCCTACCGGAGGTTTGGAAATGAACTTCCGGTAGGCCTGTTGGGCCCATTTTTCGCCATCCACAGGCTCCAGAGGCTTTGCTGAAGCCTGGGGAGGGCGAAAAAACGGCCCAACGTGCCTACTGGAAGTCCGGAGGCTTCAGTGAGGCCTGTGCGCATGCGTGGGGGAGCAGTGTGGGGGGAAGGTTGTGTGCGCATGTGCTGGAATTGCATTATGGATGAGGGCATGCGTGTGCGTGCTATCACGCAAGCGTGCACCCTTTTGGCACCCTAGCAAAAAAAGATTTGCCATCACTGCCCTAAACCATTTCAGACAAATGGCTGTCCAGTCTCTTCTCAAAAGCCTGGGCCCCAAGAGTCATTTATCTACTATGCATCCCTTCATCAATGTTACCTTTCCCCTTCCTTGTACATCATGACTATGGTCATTGTCAAAGCCCCAGAAATCACACTGTGTTCGCACTCTAGATGGAAACTTCAATAGTGAATCAGTTAAATAGGAAGATAGGCAGCCTTGACTGGGGGTGGGAGGAAGGGCAATTTATGGAGAAGAAGGGTTGGTGAGTCATCTCCAAGCTGTAGTTAGGCTGGTGTTACTCAAGCCTAAAAACTTTAAGATGTGTGGAAAATTCAATCCCCAGAATTCCCCAACCAGCCATCTGGCTGGAGAATTCTGGGAGTTGAAGTCCAAGCATCTTAAAGTCCCCAAGTTTGAGATACACTGAGTTAGATGATTGTATAGAGGAGCCTTAGAAACAGGCAATTCCCGGCCTTGAACAACCCTTGGCTTCTTTTCCAGAACCTCTTCAACTCTTAAGTTCAGCAGCCAACAATTTAACTAAATTGGTGCAGTTTTCATTTTCTTCCTTGGAAGCCCTCAGAGGCTTAAAACGCGAGAAAAAAAGTACGGCCCTTGATCCAAAGCATTTCACGGATTCCCAGAGTCCCACATGGGGCATGAATGCCCTGATGTGACCTCTGCCCATGTAGGATGTATGGGGCTTAATTGGATTAGAGAGGTTGCAAATATTTAAGCTGAGCAAAGTGTCTTTAGTTAGAACCACAGATATACAAAACTGAATCAAATACACAAATAGTCTATTTTAATGTGAAAACAATGCAGACCAATCATCCCAGCCAAGTATATGCTTATAACTTTGTGGTCAACCAATCTAAATGTTTTTCTGCTTCTCTAAGGTGCTGAGCTATTGAGCTCCGGGCCCTTGGCAGCTTATAATGTGCCATTTGATATTATGTGCAAATCTTAGGAATGTCAGACAAAGGGGGATTCCTTTCCATTTAATGTCTTTAATCTTTGCTCATTTTAACACTTTATGTTTCAGTGTTTTGAACCCTTCTTTTTATTTATTTTATTTATTTATTTGTCAAGCATGTATAAGATAACAGATATAAGTATAAACATGATTATGAATACAGGAAATGGATATGAATAAATGGGGACAGTAGGACAGGGACGGTAGGCACACTGGTGCACTTATGCATGCCCTTACAGACCTCCTAGGAATGGGGTGAGGTCAACAGTAGACAGTCTAAGGTTAAAGTTATGGGGGTTTGGGGAAGAAACCACAGAGTCAGGTAGTGCATTCCATGCATTGACCATTCTGTTGCTGAAGTCGTATTTTCTGCAATCAAGTTTGGAGCAGTTTACTTTAAGTTTGTATCTATTGTGTGCTCGTGTATTATTGTGGTTGAAGCTGAAGTAGTCATTGACAGGTAGGATATTGTAGCAGATAATTTTGTGTACTACGCTTAGGTCAGACCGAAGACGGCAAAGTTCTAAGTTGTCTAAGCTCAAAATTTCAAGTCTGGTGGCATAAGGTATTCTGTTGCAAGTAGAGGGGTGGAGGACTCCTCTCATGAAATACCTCTGGACTTGCTCAATTGTATTAACGTCCAATATGCAGTGCGGGTTGCAGACAGATGAGCTGTATTCGAGAATTGGTCTAGCAAAGGTTTTATATGCCCTAGTTTACAATACAATATTACCAGAGAAGAAACTTCGCAAAATTAGGTTAACAACTTTTTCAAGATGTTTTACAAGCCACAAAGATTCATTGACTGCAAGATGCCAGCATATACAGTACATTTAATAAATAAATTTTGCAGTCAAATTGTCTGTTGAGGGTTTATTGTGCCCAAGTTCCGTAATTTGAGGTGATCGGCGTTGATGGAAAATTGTTCATGATCAAACAACCAAGCTTACATATTGATTAAGCTACAAGTATTTCGTTGCTTTCAGGAAGAAGAGCTCTGCAAAAGTTAACAGATTAACAGATTGGAACAGACCTTCTACGTCATCTAGTCCAACCCCCCACCCAAGCAGGAGACCCTACACCATTTCTGACAGGTGGCAGTCCAATCTTTTCTTGAAAGCCTCCAGTGATGAAGCTCCCACAACTTCTGAAGGCAACTTCTGTTCCATAGGTTGATTGTTCTCACTGTCAAAAAATTCCTCCTTATTTCTAGATTGAATCTTTCTATGTTCAGTTTCCATCCGTTATTCCTTGTCTGGCCTTCAGGTGCTTTGGAAAACAGCCTGCCCCCCTCCTCTCTGTGGCAGCCCCTCAAATACTGGAAGATGCTATCATGTCTCCCCTGGTCCTTCTCTTCCCTAGACTAGCCATCCTCCTTTTCTGATTATTTGCTGGGCTCTGCAGCTAAAGGCAACTTCTTCCTACACTCCATTGATTTCCCTTGAGTGATGACTCCTTCACAGCCCAACCACTCTCATTTTGGTGACTGAAGGGGCATGTAAAAAAGCAGAGGGGCTCCAATGAAACTGTAGAATAGGAGTGGGGAACTGTGGACCTTTTATGACTTGTGAACTTCAACTCCCAGAATTCCTGAGCCAGCCATGAAGTTCACAAGTCATAAAATGTCCACAGTTCCCCACTTCTGCTTTAGAAACACCATCTTGACTTTTTCACTCCTCCATAGATACTGGAGGATCATGCCACTGAAACTTCTCCCTAAATTGTATAATTATTTTTTATTAATTATTTTTTATCCCATTTTTATTACTTTATAAGTAACTCAAGGCAGTGAGCGTACCTAATACGCCTTCCTCCCAGGGGTGGATTCCTAATTTTTTTACTACCACTCTGTGGGCGTGGCTTATTTTGTGGGTGTGGCTTGCCAGCCATGTGACCTGGTGGGCGTGGCTTACCGGTCATATATTAGTTATTTCAGAGAGATGTTACTACTATTTTTGCTATTTTATACCTTACATGAAAAGCTTTGCATACAAAGTGTGTGTTACACCATGGCAACACAGCAACCTTTATATGCAGAAAATGCTATAGTTAAAAGACAAGCAAGTCTCATACAGCATTTTTGGTTTCAGTCATGGATTCCTTAGACGAAAATATTGAGGACTGTTAAAAGAACAGTATATTTTAACAGTCCTCAATGTTTTTGTCTAAAGAATAACAGTATAAAACTGTATAAAATTAACAGTATAAAAGATTAAGCTTTCGGAAAACATCCACTTTGGGAAGCTTTAGGCAAAAGCGAAGGAAAAGTGTCAAATGCGAGCTTCTTATTATTTTCAAGCGAAGGGACGGGGAAAGACTTAATTGTCAGGTTCTTTCAGCGTCTCACTCGCTCCCTCAGCCATCCTCCCCTGCTTGGACTCACTGTGGGGTAGGAAGGCAGCGCATGCACAGTGCCGGAAGCTCAGCTTCTGGGCATGCGCAGAAGAATTTTTTTTTCAAAATTAAAGTTTTTTTTAAATGGCGGCACCCAGGCACCGGCAACCAACCGCACCGGTACTGTGACGTCACCAGCGGGCCGCTACCGGTGCTATAGAGTGGACCGCACTAGTAGGAACCCACCACTGCTTCCTCCTCATATTTTCCCTACAACAGTCCTATAAGGTGGACTGGGCTGAGAGAGAGCAGTGGCCTAAAGTCACCCAGCTGGCTTTTATGCCTACAGCAAGATTTGAACTCACAATTTCCTGATTTCTGGGACAGCTCCTTCATTACTGCATGTTAATTTTTTTTTACTCCACACCCCATTATGTAAATTTGGAGAAGTTTATGACATTTCGCAAATATTGATCTCTGGTGCTTATGCAGCATTCTGCTTACGTAGACAAGTTGCCACTTGCACAGAAGAAAAGAACCACAAACTGGTGGGCGACTGTAGCCTTGGTCTTTGTTTGGAAGACTGACTGACTGATTCCCCAGCCCTTCAAGGTAGGCCAGGCACCACAAGGATTCCAGGAATCTAAGGTATAATAACAGAATCATCCTAATTTCCTAAGAGAGAGGACAATGAACCAGTGGAACAGCTTGGCTTCAGAAGTTGTGGATGCTCCATCACTGGAGGTTTTTAAGAAGTGACTGGACAGCCTCCTGTCTGAAATGGTATAGGAGCTCCTGCTTGAGCAGGGGGCTGGACTAGAAGACCTCCAGGATCCCTCCCAGCTCTATTCTGATTGGTTGATTAAATCTTGTTAGCCTGCCAGAATTTCCTTCCTGCCCTAACAGAATCAAGATGGGTCTACCTTGAGTTTCTTTCTTGCCCTCCCTCCATTCCTAGAACCAAATCATCTTTTATTTTATTTTGCCTTGATGATTCTCTTCTTGCAGTCATTTGTCAGGGGGACCTCCGCAGTCCTGGGCACTGATAGAGTCCCAGGGAGAGCTGGGGAGGTAGAGAAGTAAGAAGGGAACTATAGAAGACAGAAAAAATGCCTTAAGAAAAGTCCTGGGACCAGCCCCTTGCAAGAGTCTGTTCCTATAGCTTTTCCCTAAAAAGAAATAGTTTTAAACCTAAGTGGCATTAGTTTCTTGTTCTGGTCTACCTCATAGGGCTGATAGCAATATCCTCACCAGATGGTCTTCTTGTGAATGGCTATTCTGCAGCTTGTTGCATCTGACAGCCGTTATCAGAGAGCAATTCTGGCGCGTTCTCAAAATTCTGAAATATGCCTTCTAACAGCACCCCCCAACCCACTTCCATCCTCCATGTCACGGTGTGAATATTGCCAGTTGTATGTCTATGCAGGGTGATGCACCCCTATCCTTATATGATGGTACATTCCAATACAAGCAGAACACGTGATATGATGTTTTGCGCATGTGTGCATTCCTAAGCCACCATTATTCCTCTTCTGCCTTAGCTCTTGACCTGAACGGTCGTGTTTCTTAGCAAAGATGTAATTATTCAGGATTTATTGCTTTTGTACTGAAATAAATATTTTCTATTAGATTTTTAATCTCGGTTTTATTTCTAACTGTCTGAATTCCAAGTAAAGATCCAAATCGCCTCTATGAGATTTTATTCTCATCCTCAACACTCCAAAAAGAAGAAGGTTTGTTTTAAGATGATTATGGGACTGGAGGCTAAAACATACGAAAAATGGTTGCAGGAATTGGATATGTCTGGTTTAATGAAAAGAAGGACTAGGGGAGACATGAAGCAGTCTTCCAATATCTCCGGGGTTGCAATGGGTGGAAACTAAACAAGGAGAGAAGCAACTTAGAACTAAGGAGAAATTTCCTGACAGTGAGAACAATTAATCAGTGAAATGGATTGCCTTTAGAAGTTTGTTTGTGCTCCATCACTGGAGGTTTTTTAAGAAGAGACTGGATGGGCATTTGTCCGGAATGATATAAGGTCTCCTGCTTGAGCAGGGGATTGGACTAGAAGACCTCCAAGGTTCCTTCCAACTCTGTTATTCTGTATATCACATAGTTTGTGATGGAGGTGATGTGGCATGAATTCTGGGTGGGCTGATTGTGTTTAAATTCCTTCGCTTCTTCACAGGGCCATCAATGGGGGACCATCAAAAAAAGTCAAAATGTTGGCCAAGATCACATGTGTGGTGGGTGTACCTAGATACACCCACGTAACACCTATCCTCCGCCAGCTGCATTGGCTGCCCATTAGTCTCCGTATCCAATTTAAGGGGTTGGTCGTTACCTTTAAAGCCCTACATGGCTCAGGGCCAGGTTACCTTCAGGACCGCATCCTGCCGCATATCTCCCTACGACCGGTCAGGGCCCACAGAGCGGGTCTCCTCCAGGTCCCATCGACCAAGCAATGCCGGTTGGCGGGGCCGAGGGGGAGAGCCTTCTCTGTGGGAGCTCCCTCCCTGTGGAACCAGCTTCCCCCAGAGATCAGGACTATCCTCACCCTGCTGGCCTTCCGTAAAGCAATAAAAACTTGGCTCTTCCGGCAGGCGGGGTGAAAGTGAGACAAACTAGACTAGATATGGGTCTCCCCCCTTGATTGTGAATGTGAGATACTCTTTTTAACTTTTGTATTTTTTAATTACTGTATTTTATATTTTGTGATGGATTCTAATATGTTGTGAGCCGCCCAGAGTCCCCTGGGAGTTGGGCGGCATAGAAATCCATTTAAATAAATAAATAAATAAATAAATAAATAAATAAATAAATAAATAAATAAATAAATAAATAAATAAATAAATAAATAAATAAATAAATAAATAAATAAATAAATAAATAGTGGAAGCCCCACCTCCAGGGCGTCAATCACACAGCCATAGCTTCCATCTTGACTTTTTTACACTTTCCCCCATTCCCTCCTCCACATGCACCCTGGGCTTCTTGCGCAGTTTATTTTTTGGTGTCTCCAGGATCTTTCCAAGAAATGGAGAGGAATTGTGGCTTGGAGATTTTAAAGAGCACCTTCATGTTGATCATTGGCTTCATTTTCGTATTTGTTTAAGCTGGAATGCGCCCAACGTTTCTCTCAGGAAATGCTAGATGGGTTCCTCATTTATGAGGTCAGTGTCCTTATTATTTGTAACAAGTCCTGTCAATCTGGGGAAGTTTATGAAATATCATAAATAGCGATCTCTGGAATTTATGTAGCATCATGTTTACATGGGCAAGTTGCCACCTGCACAGAAGGAATAAACAAAGGCCCGTTTCTTCTGAGGGAAGGCAAGATATCCAGCATTGATATTTTTTTAAAAAAACATACAATTTCTGGAAGAGCGTTGGGATTTTTCTTTTCTTCGTTTCTTCCCCCTCCCACCTCTTCAGCGGAGCTTGTCGAAACTTCACTGGAAGTTCTGGGTTAGGAAAGGGCAAGGAATAAGCCGAGACTGAATTCAACAAGCTGAACCAGGTCTGTTCAGGATGCAATGGCGACAGTCAGAGAACAGGCCAACTTGTTGAATGTTAATACTGGCTATTTTTTTTTCTGGGATTTGCTGTAGGAGCCAACTACCTTTGGTTGGTTTTGTGGTGTTGGGTTTATTTTATTTTATTTATTTTATTTGAACGTTCTGATATGCCGCCCCACTCCCTAGGGACTCAGGGCGGCGTACAACATATAGAAGAACAATTCATAAAAACAATCATTAAAAAAACAATAATCATAACAATTAAAAAGTTATAAAAAGTTTAAAAAATCATCCATCATTCATACCAGGGGGGGAGACCAAAGATAATCTAATTGGTCTCACTTTCACCCCGCCTGCCGGAAGAGCCAAGTTTTTATTGCTTTACGGAAGGCCAGCAGGGTGGGGATAGTCCTGATCTTTGGGGGCAGTTGGTTCCAGAGGGACGGAGCTCCCACAGAGAAGGCTCTCCCCCTTGGCCCCACCAACCAGCATTGCTTGGTTGATGGGACCTGGAGGAGACCAACTCTGTTGTAGGGAGGTATGCGGCAGGATGCGGTTCCGAAGGTAACCTGGCCCTGAGCCATGTAGGGCTTTAAAGGTCAAAACCAACACCGGACCCAATTGGGTCCGGAGACTAATGGGCAGCCAATGCAGCTGGGTTGACACAATCGTTCTCTTTCATCTTGGATGCCAAATGCTCACAGAGTTCCTTGTTTGGGAATGGCAACATTCAGAACTTGGGAGCAAGCCAAACCTTCAGATTCCACTCAAGATATGAGAAAGCTAAGGGCCCAGTTTCTTTGGCCTTGCTACCCCGCTTTTCCAAAGTGGACATTTGGTGAGTCACTGTTGGAAGAGCTGAAGGACCAAGTAAGGGACAGAGAAAACCTATCCTTAATGGTCTCTAAAAGTGAACTATTACTTGATGGCACATAATCAATCAATCGAGTTGTTGGGTCTTCTGTACTAGTATTCATTTCAATAAAGTGAAATTAAAGGGCTGGCCCTCAGCTAACTCATAAGGGCAAAATTTTGCTCTCCCAGAAATAGTTCCTTCCTCCTTAGTGAACTTCAGATGTGACACCCACCCACCCACCCATGCATTCTCACAGTTCCGAGGCAGCCTCAGCATTTTCTCTAACTCCCAAGGTGAGTCTCAACAGTTATGACAAGTTTGGGAAGGGCTGCTGTCTTAATGTCTTGGAATTTCTACCACTTTCTAGCCCTTACCAAATAAATTAGACATTAACTGTCATAATTCTCAGTCACTTGAGGATGGCACCATTGATAAGCATATAGTGGACAACAATGAGCCAGACAAACCAACAATCTGGAATGGGGACCGAGCAGTTTGCTGAGTGTCTTTCTATGATGAGTGTCTTCTTTCTGGATCTCTTGTAATTGCTGTTGCAAATCCCTGAGCATATCATATAAAGCAGCAACTCTTTCAAACAAGTCTGTTCGGCCAATGAAAGAAAAGGCATACTTAATTGCACTTCAAATGTTACCTGCCCCCAGTTACACAACAATTCCTCAGCTCATAGCCTTCTCAAACATCCTGGTGACCCATTTGTGTGTGCCATGAAGGCTGGGGCCTCAAAGAATTCAAGCAACACAATAGGTTGTGAGTTATGGGCACAGTGCTTAATTCTTGGGCAATTCTTTGTGGCGACCTTCCATAGCCTGGTCTGCAAATAATTGAAGGTTTTTTAATTAGCCAGTCAAGCTCACACTTGTTCCTCTGTTAAGGGTTTATTATTGGATAAGAGAGTAAACACAATTGTTGTGGTAACCCTGTCAAGAAATGCTGTATAGGATAACTTTACCTTGTGTGGAGCTTTATTTATAGTGCCATTGTTAAGGAGTTGTTTTCTGCTTAAGAGAAACTACTTGGGCAAGTTTTTTCTCTCCCAAAACTGGTGCAAATGTTTAAAATGCTTCAGTTCTTCATTACATTCAAAGACCAAAATTATACAATCCATATAACAAATAAATCATAAATCCTAGGCAGTCAATTCTGAATTCTACAAGCATTATAACAAAATTTAGAACACTTACAGAGATTAAATCATAAGTACTGAAAGCAGAATAAATTGAGGGTCCTGAAAAATTAACTATTAATGGAATCATTATTTTATTAATAACCATTAAATAAAAATAGCTATTATTTTTCTTTATTTTTTTATGCTTGAATGTAATTTGTTTGATTATTGTAATCCACCCTGAGATGGTAAGAGTCCGTGGCACACAAGTTTAATAATTATTGTTAATTATATAATGAGTATTAATGTCTTCACAGAGCATACATTGCAAAGGAAAATAGACTATTGTTTCAACAGAGCACATTCTATATAATTTTCATTGTCTTATATTTCTCTTCCAAAGTGGTTGTTAGTAGCTCGTGCTTAGTCCATAAAAGGAACAAAGAATCAACAATAAGTCCAGATAAAAACAAATTTTGTCACATCAAGAAAGCTGTCATATTCTGGACCAGACTCTTAGTCCCAATATTATTAAGGATGACAACATTTTATTTTATTTTATTATTTTATTTTATTTTATTTCATTTTTATTTTATTTTTTAATTTTTTTATTATTTTATTTTATTATTTTATTTTATTTTTCATTCATTTATTTATTTATTTATTTATTTATTTATTTATTTATTTATTTATTTATTTATTTATTTTCTCAAGCGGGTATAAGACTACAGACAAAGTATAAACATTAATAACATCAAAGCAAGAAAGTCCTTCTTAAAAGGCACAGGAGGTTATAAAATGCAGCTCATAATGTCCTGGCTAATTTCTGGGTGATGTAATTCCACATCAAAAGAGGGAAGCCGTACCTGGTGTGCCTTCCAAACAACAATGCAAGGATTAGCTCCTCTTTAAAAGTTCACCTTGCTATGTAGAGAAAGTACCAATGTGAACTCAAATGCACTCATGTGAACATCTGTGACGTTGACATCTAGGGAAGCTAAATTTATTTATTTTATTTATTTATTTATTTATTTATTTATTTATTTATTTATTTATTTATTTATTTATTTATTTATTTATTTGTCAAACATGTATAGAATAGTAGTAGTTTGTATAAACATAAGTAAAAAGTAATGATAAAAGAGGACAGTAGGACAGTAGGACAGGGACAGTAGGCACAGTGGTGCGCTTATGCACGCCCCTTACAGACCTCTTAGAAACGGGGAGAGGTTGACTGTAGACAGTCTAAGGTTAAAGTTTTTGGGGTTTGGGGAAGAAACCACAGAGTCAGGTAGTGCATTCCAGGCATTGATCACTCTGTTGCTGAAGTAGTATTTTCTGCAGTCGAGTTTGGAGCGCTTTACATTTAGTTTGAATCTATTACGTGCTTGTGTATTGTTGCGGTTGAAGCTGAAGTAGTCATTAACAGGAAGGACATTTTGGTATATGATTTTATGAACTACATTTAGATCAGATCGGAGGCGACGTAATTGTAAATTGTCTAATCCCAGTATTTCAAGTCTGGTGGAATAAGGTATTCTGTTGTGAGCGGAGGAGTGAAGGACTCTTCCTGTGAAATATTTCTGGACTCTCTCGATTGTATTTATGTCTGATATGCAGTGCGGGTTCCAGACAGGTGAGCTGTATTCCAGAATTGGTCTAACAAATGTTTTGTATGCTCTGGTTAGTAATGTAATGTTGCCAGAGAAGAAGCTACGCAAGATTCGATTAACAACTCTTAGTGCCTTTTTGGCAATGTTGTTACAGTGGGCTCTAGCACTTAGGTCGTTGGATATGAGTACTCCAAGGTCTTTGACAGAGTGAGGGTCATCTACAAGTTTGTTTCCTCCAAGTTTGTATTTTGTATTCTGATTTTTTTTGCCAGTGTGTAAGACAGAGCATTTGTTGGTTGAGATTTGAAGTTGCCAGTTGTTTGACCATTCTGCTACATCAGTGGTTCCCAACCTGTGGTACGTGTACCACTAGTGGTACGCGAGGGCCTTCCAGGTGGTACACAAACACTTTCGGGGTCATGAACGATT
Organism: Diadophis punctatus similis; assembly: GCA_023053685.1. Lineage (NCBI taxonomy): Eukaryota > Metazoa > Chordata > Lepidosauria > Squamata > Dipsadidae > Diadophis > Diadophis punctatus. The sequence goes on along the minus strand of JALIGW010000015.1, from coordinate 17,551,046 downwards.
TTTAGTTAGTTATTTTTTACTTCACAAAAATGTTTACTGCCTAACACAAGATAATCTGGCAACGATTTGCAACTGTTGCCACATGCCACCCACCTGGTCCCAGCGGCCCGAGAATCCAGTTGCTGGATACGCGGGGCCAAAAAAGGAACGGTGACTGTTCTGAACTCTCAGCAGTCGCGCAGTAGAACCCTCGCGAGAAGGTGCGCGTCGTAGCGAGCTCTCGAGCTAAGGTTAATCTCACTCTGTTATTGTTAGCACTATGTTCTCTTGACTCAAATTACCCTTTGATATTCATTACTGCATCTCAGTGTGTATGTTACTATTTTTATTATTATTTAGTTGGTTTGCGTGTTCTACTTGTACAATTATGGAAATAAAGTGATATCTGATTGAATTTAGTTTCTCTGGAACCAGGTGGTACGCGGCGACTGTACGGGACCTCCAAGTGGTACTCGATCACAAAAAGGTTGGGAACCACTGTGCTACATGATCAAGGTCTTTTTGAAGGGTAGCAACATTGTCGGTGGTGTTAAATAGTTTAACATCATCAGCAAAGAGAACGCAGTTGCTTATAATATGATCACAAAGATCGTTTATGTAAAGTATGAATAGTGTTGGTCCTAGAACACTGCCTTGAGGGACACCACTGTTGACAGGAGCAGGATTTGATAGGGCACTCCCTATTTTAACCACTTGTTGTCTGTTTGACAGGAACGCAGTTATCCAATCATGTAGGGGTCCAGAAATGCCATAGGATTTTAGTTTCAGAAGTAGTTTGTCATGTACCACTGAATCAAAGGCTTTACAAAAGTCTATGTAAATTGCATCTATTGTTTTACCCTGGTCAAGTTGTGTAGTCCATATGTTTTTGCAGTGCAAGAGTTGCAGATTACAGGATAATTTTTTTCTGAAACCAAATTGTTTGTTGGAGAGTAGGTTGTTAGTTTCTAAGTGGAGCGTAATGGATTGGTTTATGATTGATTCCATGACTTTGTAGGTGATGCAGCCCAAAGAGATTGGTCTGTAATTTTCAACGTTACTTGGATCTCCTTTTTTGAAGATAGGGATGACTGTGGCTAGTGACCATAGGTTGGTAAGGAGCTAGTCCAGAAGGATTTTTTAAAAATTATGCTTAGAGGTTGTTGTTTACATGGTTTTTTTCAGTTTATTCTCGGGGTGTTTGAAATCTTTTTCCAAATGTCTCTTTCTGCTTGTGGTGGAGGTGCTAGGAGGACCAATAACAAGTGGTGTTTGTTCCCATTCCACATTTTTGTACTGTTTTGAAGTCCAGTTCCATGGAAAGAATCCTGATGTCTCCCCTTGCAATTTCTATGGAGTGTGGGATGGCATGGAGGCTGCAGAGCTCTGGGGAGATGACTGTCTAACAGAAGAGAAGACATTTAACAGATTGAGTTGGAAGGGACCTTGTAGGTCATCTAGTCCAACCCCTGCCCGAGCAGGAGACCCTACACCATTTCTGACAGATAGCAGTCCAATCTCTTCTTGAAAGCCTCCAGTGATGAAGCTCCCACAACTTCCGAAGGCAATTTCTGTTCCAGTGGATGATTGTTCTCACTGTCAGAAAATGTTTCCTTATTTCCAGGTTGAATCTCTCCTTGTTCAGTTTCCATCCATTATTCCTTGTCTGGCCTTCAGGTATTTTTGAAAATAGCTTGACCCCCTCCTCTCTGTGGCAGCCCCTCAACTACTGGATCCCTGCTATCCTCTCTCCCCTGATCCTTCTCTTCTCTTCACTAGACTAGCCATGCCCAGTTCCTGCAATATTGATTGATTTGCTTCATTAATTTGCTTCATTGTTTAAGCATATTTGCCTCTCTCTCTTTTTGCACATTTTATTCCCCTTGGTTGCTTTAATAGGAGTATTGTTTTTCCCTTTTTGTCCAGTCTTTCTGCTCTGATCTTTGACAGAGCAGAAAATCCAATTCAATGAAAAAAACATTCATTACAAAATATATTTGCTAAAACTTCACAGATAAAAAAACAGGTTATCGTTTTCCTGGCATCTCTTTACCTGCTGCTTTCCAATTCTGTCCCCAGGCAAGATTTTTCCTACAATTTCATCTTTAAGGTTGCCTTTTAAAATATTCTCACTAGGAGACCCATCGCCAAGCTTGAATTATCACACAAAAATGCAAGGACTAGCTCTCTTGAGAAGTCTATAATGCTGGGGAAATGGTGTCAGGACTGCCATCCTGCTATGCCACGTGTGTGTGTGTGTGTGTGTGTGTGTGTGTGTGTGTGTGTGTGTGTGTACACCGGGGTGGGATAAGGGAAGGGGGGAGGGTTAGCTAGAAGGTGGGATAAGGGGAGGGTTAGCTAGAAGAAAGGAGGAGGTTTCAAAGTATTTCTAGCAGGACTTCCAGATTCTGTAACATTTTCGTTCACTATGCCATCTGTCTGGTAAACTCACAAGATTCGTTTCGCTCGCTATGTACATGTATGCATCCGAACTAGACTGCTGTGGTGTTTCTCTGTGTCTCATAATATACATGTACATGCATAATTTTGTATTTATTTATTTATTTATTTATTTATTTATTTATTTATTTATTTATTTATTTATTTATTTATTTATCTTGTCATGTTTATGTAGTGTATATTAGAGGTGGAGACCCTTTGAGAGCTGTATGCAATGAAATTTCATTTTAATGTATGCCGATTAGTGTGCATTCAAAGTGACAATAAAGTTATTCTAAGTCTAAGAAATGAAACTATGCATTGTGTTCCAAGGCCATACTAAGGAATGCAGAACCATCCAACCCATGAAGACAGGAACTGTTACCCAAACAATTTGTTAACACCTAATTGGATGCTCGTTGATAACCAGGGGGAACAAGGGAACCAAGGTTGGGAACAAGGGAAAAGTTAACCATATGCGTTGGGCGCGAAAACCCCAGATCCAGCTTTGCTTCTTCTGTAACCACTTGGCTTTAATGAAGTGTACCTTTGGCTAACTCGGTGTACCTTTGGCTAACCGAGAGTCTTTCTTTTCTAATTGTCCAAGTTGGGAAGGTTGACAGGTGGAAAGAAAGAGAAGAAGAGAATCAGCAGCAAGATGGAGGGACTCAGTTACAGTGGTGATGGGACCAACTTTAGAAAATCTGAGGGATTTGGTTAGTGACAAATCATTATGGGAAAAGTCTCCAATTAATTGTAATTAATTAATTACAGTGTCCAATTAATTTATTAATTTGTTATTTTACAAATAACTCAAGGTGGCAAACATACCCATCACATTTTATTGTCCCCACAGCAGTAACCCTTTGAGAAATATGGACAATAAAATAGACCAGACTTCTATTATATGGTTGTTCCCCAAGTAGAGCTATAGAGGAGATGAAAAAAAACCCTCTAATAGATCAATACCTTGAAAATATTACAACCAATCCATGTAACATTTGGGTAGGTAGCTGATTGTTTTGACACAAAATATAAGGCAGAATTTGTATTGCAAAAATGTAGTCCTTAATTTCTTTGCAACAGCATGTCTGAATGAACTTCTAAAGACAGATATATTAGGCAATTTACCATAAAAAAATTTTTTTGCAAAAGAAACAAACATCACTTTTAAGATAATGTTTGTTCTACAAATCTAATCTAATCTGAGTCCTTAGGGAGTAGGGCGGCATAGAAGAACCTCCAAATAAAATAAATAAATAAATAAATCTGTTTATGCTTATTACAGTCAAGAGCTACAAACCCAAACCCCAATAGTCTGCCTGGGGTTTATAGGATTAATAACACAATGTATTTGGAGGACACTAGGGTTTTTTGGGGGGGGAAGACACGTAACCAGACAACTGAATTTTGGGTCACACTGGTGAGCCTTCACACCGGCCCCTATCTTCAGTTTTCTCATCTTCACTCTTCCTCCTTCTTGGTCTCTGATTTCTGACTGTCCTAAACGTTCACTTGACTCTTCCTCCTGATAACCTTGCCACATTACCATCCTGTCCCTGTCTTGAAAAGAAAGTCCCACCAAGGTCCAGAATAACAAAGCTCCATTTCAAATTGGTTTAGCAATGCACGTCTCCAGCATATTAGAGAATACCCTCAAATCCTAGGACGGAGGTATGTGAAAAATGTCCTAGACTTTTCAAACCCAGGAACTACTCGTCCCATAATCCCTTGAGGCCACATCTAGCTGACTTCCTCATAAAAGCTCCATTGTTCCCCTGTAGCCCAGCCTCTACCACGATCCCTAACTCTGGGCCACAGCCGCTGGGGAGCCATTCCAGCTGCGCAAAGCAAGTCGCTCCAAATGACTGTGGAATGTCTCCACACTGAGATCCACTGGGCCTTTTTTGCCTCCAGAAACAGCTTTTTGGCAACGCAAAATGGTTTCACCTTTAGCATTTAAAATATCCCTGGCATTGAGATGCTAGAAGTTCTGGTTCTAATCAGAGCCCCTTAGATTTAATAGTGAACTTTTTCTTAATTCCCCAAGATAAAATGCATCTTAAAAAATGCATTTTAAAGATAAATTAAAAAGCTACTGAAGACAAGCTGGAAAATTTGTAATATATCACCGTAATATAAATCGAACGGCATTGCTCAGAGAAATCTAATAATGTAAGCAAGTCACTTGATTGGATCTCTCAGTAACTGCTCTTTTAAAAATTGACTTAACAATGGATGGATTTATGATCGCACTAATATTTTTCAGATATCAAAAACGAGGAAAGAAATCAGCGACTTTAGCTCTCCTGTGCTTCTAATTAAGCAGGTTCTTCACACAACACCCCAAAAGAATAGAACCCTTTTTGGTGGTATTCTAGCATAGCCTACTAGAATCCATGACCTAACTGAATGTCCAGATGGCTCTTTTATTGTCCAGACATCCTCAGAATTTGATGAAGCATCCAAATAACATTGTCCTCTCTTCATAAACATCGCAAGAATTCCTCGGTTTCTTTGACAATCTTTTCTTTGCTGAGTCATTACTATAAAGAGCAAAGGTTGGAAGAGTTGCACACATACCCTTTGAAGTTCTCCATGTAGACATGCCCAAGGATCTGCTGATTCAATTCTACAAAGGAACTATTGAGTCTGTCATTTGTACCTCAGTAACTGTCTGGTTTGACACAGCAACCAAACAGGACAGGTACACCCTTCAAAGGATAGTTAGGACTGTAGAAAAAAAAATCCCAACCAGCCTGTCTTCCATTGAGGATCTCTACACCAGGGGTCTCCAACCTTGGCAATTTTAAGACTTGTGGACTTCAACTCCCAGAATTCTCCAGCTAGCTATGCTGGCTGGAGAATTCTGGGAGTTGAAGTCCACAAGTCTTAAAGTTGCCAAGGTTGGAGAGCCCTGCTCTACACTGCATGAACTAGAAAGAGGGCTGAGAAAATATCTACAGACCCCTCATATCCTGGACATAAACTTTTCAACTTCTCCCATCTGAACGCCGCTATAGGGCATTGCATACCAAAACAACCAGACACAAAGCTTCTATTCTATTCTATTCTATTCTATTCTATTCTATTCTATTCTATTCTATTCTATTCTATTCTATTCTATTCTATTCTATTCTATTCCATTCCATTCCATTCCATTCCATTCCATTCCACTCCACTCCACTCTATCCCATCCTATCCCATCCCATTCCTTGTTCTGTTGTTCTGTTCTACTCTACTCTACTCTACTCTACTCTACTCTACTCTACTCTACACTCTACTCTACTCTACTCTACTCTACTCTACTCTACTCTACTCTACTCTACTCTACTCTACTCTACTCTACTCTACTCTACTCTACTCTACTCCACTCCACTCCACTCCACTCCATTCTTCCTTGTTCTGTTCTGTTCTGTTCTGTTCTGTTCTGTTCTGTTCTGTTCTGTTCTGTTCTGCTCTGCTCTGCTCTGCCCTGCCCTGCCCTGCCCTGCCCTGCCCTGCCCTACCCTACCCTACCCTACCCCACTCCACTCCTGTTCTACTCTACTCTACTCTACTCTACTCTACTCTACTCTACTCTACTCTGTTCTATTCTATTCTGAATGAGACGTATCTTGGTGTTGCTGAACATTTTAGTTTGTGCTCTGCATGGCAACACCAAGAGTATCATATTCAGTTACAGAAGGTACATTGTGAATCAACGTAGAGCTACCCATGTTTTCCTCTGTTGACTATTTATATCTCAATGATCAAATATCGTGACCACCTAGGTGGCGGGAGCAACCCAACTTTGATCTTGAAGAACTAAATGTTGAGCCTGGATGGTCCTTCATGGGAGACCACCAGGAACTCCCAGGGCTAGACAAGGAAGTAAATAATTATAACAAATACATGGATCATACTGGATCAAATGCTTCATAATTGGGGTAGAACCCTTTGAAAAGTCCATCTTCCTGTTCACCATCTGGAATCTCTCATTTGGTGGAAAGGAGGTATGAGGGGAAGGCAAATCCAGGCTAGGTTCATAATGCTAAGCCACATTTTCTCAGGATCAATGGAATAAACCACAATAAGTTCATTTTATGCAACATACTGTTGTAAGGAATATCCTTCTGGGTTCATTTCCAAGTGGGGAAAAAGACACTGGATTCATGGAAGTTGCTTGGAAAGAAGGTTTAATATGGTGGACAGGAGCACATGGCAGGAGCCCCTGTACAAAAAATGTAGATTACATGCTTCCAGGTGTGGGTGAAGAGAAAAGAAGTAAAGAAGAGATGCTGAGTTCCTTGCTTTTCATACTCTCTCTTGGGCCCCTCCCTAACTGTTTCCTGTTCCTATATAGAAATGTATTCCATTGGCTGTCAGAGCCCCAGGGGCATGCTGGGGCAACTCTTGTGGGCTGTCCCAAGTCCTAGGGGCATGGTTGATGTAATCTTCCCAGGTCCCATGTGGTGTAATGAAAAGGCTTTGGGATTCCTATTATGGTTCTTTGTTATGCAGAAGACTGTTTCAGGCTAGGTGGGAGGAATGTGGCAAGGGTGGGGGCAGGGAGCTGCAGGAAGCTGCTTTGTATTTAAAACCTGTTTCTCCTTTCCTCATTCAGGGAAACATATTCTTTCCTTTTTCAATATTTCCCAGGATATTTCATTTTTTTCTAGGAGGGGGTGGGTACTAACATCCTACAATACCAAATCAAGAGGGGTCAAATGTGTTCCCAAGGCTGCATGCAGCCTTCAAATCTCCTTCACATGCAATTCTTGCTGCCCTCTACTGAAAATTGATGGCCCAATTTCCATTTCAGAGATGGGCAACATCTGTAGGCAAATATAAAGGTTAAAACAAAAATAATGGTTAAAATGAGCAAATAATGATTAGAAGACAAAAGCCCAAATGCCCAAACTTCTAGAGAAAACTTGCTTGTCCAGATGTTCCATCCACATTGTGGTCCTCTGCTTCCCCACAAAACTGTTGATTTGGGGACAAAAATTGGGTCATGCAATACAGCACTCTGTGGAAAAGCACCAAGTTTGTCAAGGAGGACATTGTCTTTGTCCCAGACCAACATCAGTATTAGCAATTTGACTTATCCATCCGTTGGAGATGAAGAGTCAGACTCCCACCACTACTCCTCACTGCAATAAAGCACTTAAGCCTTCTTTTTTCTCCTAAAATAGTGGTTAGTACAAAGCTGAAACTGTATTAGCCTGAGAGATAAGCTGAGATGGTTAAAAAAGAGATAGCTTCCGTATGTTATAAGTCGGGGGGAGAAATGCATTATACAGGGTTAAACTGTTGGCACCAAACAGATTTCTGTAGAAAAATATGCTGATGATACAGAATTCACCCAATTTCATGCCTTTCTCAGTTCAGCTCCATTTTAGGCCTCTAATTTTGTCTTTCCAACCTTTGCACTCTTGTGGTTAGGAACTGTGTCATAGGTTGCTTTAAACTATGTTCTGATTTGGAATGTAGAACAAATTTATTGGCAATCTAACATTCCCAATGTTATGTGCCTCGGTTTATGTTGACTCCACGCTTTGCGTGCTGCCAAAAATTGACAAGTTTAGCCACATCATGCTTAAGTATGATGCACAAAGCCATGTTTGCAGACATAGAAGTGCCACCCATGGAAGAGGGACATATGAAGGAAGGGAAGGGAAAGGTAGAGAAGGGAAGGGAAGGGAAAGGAAAGGAAAGGAAAGGAAAGGAAAGGAAAGGAAAAAAGGAAAGGAAAGGAAAGGAAAGGAAAGGAAAAAAGGAAAGGAAAGGAAAGGAAAAAAAAGGAAAGGACAGGACAGGAAAGGGAAGGGAAAGGAAGGGAAGGGTAGAGAAGGGAAGGGAAAGGAAGGGAAGGGAAGGGAAAGTCCTCCTTCTTTCTCTCTTCTTCTATTCCTCCAACCTTGTAACATGATTTAGTTCTAATTCCAGTTATTACAGCCTTTTTTGATTGACTCCTTTTCTCATTTATTTGTGAGATTTATATACCGCTTCACAGTGCAAGCATTCTCTAAGCGGTTTACACCAGTAAGCAATGTATATTTACATTGCCCCCAACAATCTGGGTCCTCATTTTACCTACCTCGGAAGGATGGAAGGCTGAGTCAACTTTTAGCCGGTGAGATTTGAACCGCTGACCTGCAGATTACAGTCAGCTAAAGTGGCCTGCAGTACCTGCCTCTAACCACTGCGCTCTTAATTTTCTCATAATGATTTGGACACGAAGATGATGTTCTATGCATCTAAGGTGCTGGCAAGAGTGCGACCATCATAAATGTGAGTCAGTTGTCAAATATCTGAATGTAAATCACGGGACCATGGGGATGCTACAATGGTTATAAGTGTGAAAAATGGTCATAACTCACTTTTTTCAGTGCCGTTGTAACTTTGGTCACTAAGCAAACTGTTGTAAGTCAAGGACTACCTGTACACCAAAGAGGTGGCTTCATTTTGCTTTCTGACATTAGAGGGTTTCTAGCTTTGTAGCTGGGGAGGCCGTGACTGAGATGGACACATTGCATTGCTACTTGGGTGAACTGGTTAAAGTCCAGCTTAATCCTTGAGTTTAATTGATCTTCTCAGAGTTGACCATAACTTCCAGCTTGCAAATCACCCACCCAACCAGAGATTTGAAGGGCAGGATGGTTTCAGTAGCCTGCTCCTCTCCAATGGGCATGTCCTTCTTTCCAGTTTTGTTCCTGCCTAGATACCTTCTTCTTCTTCTTCTTCTTCTTCTTCTTCTTCTTCTTCTTCTTCTTCTTCTTCTTCTTCTTCTTCTTCTTCTTCTTCTTCTTCTTCTTCTTCTTCTTCTCTTCCTCCTCTTCCTCCTCCTCCTCCTCCTCCTCCTCCTCCTCCTCCTCTTCTTCTTCTTCTTCTTCTTCTTCTTCTTCTTCTTCTTCTTCTTCTTCTTCTTCTTCTTCTTCTTCTTCTTCTTCTTCTTCTTCTTCTCTTCCTCCTCTTCCTCCTCCTCCTCCTCCTCCTCCTCCTCCTCCTCCTCCTCTTCTTCTTCTTCTTCTTCTTCTTCTTCTTCTTCTTCTTCTTCTTCTTCTTCTTCTTCTTCTTCTTCTTCTTCTTCTTCTTCTTCTTCTTCTTCTTCACACGGCCAACCAGAAGGAGATGAGGCTTGGCAATTCACATGCAGTGACAGTCCAAAACAGAAAGATTAAGATCAATAAGTACCATGAATTGGCAGAAGAACCCTACTTGCATCTTTGGGGAAGGAAGGGTGGCATTTGTGATTTTAGGCTCACCTCACCTCACTTCATTCAAACGTGCAAGTAACCTGGATTCAAAAGGAGGAATCTGAAATGCTGGTTGACCATTTGTAGCAGCTGAGAAACCTAGCCAACATTCTTCTCCCATTTAGTCCTGGCTAAATTGAATTTATGTCTTTTTTTTTCCATCAAGTTTTTTATTTTATAACATATAAAAATTCCATTTTCAATTAAACAGTGTGTTTTCTGGGTACAAATAGTTTTAGGAGATAGTAATCAAAATATTTACAACAGTATTCATTACATTAGTATTGATTCTATAATAATAGTAATAATAATAGTAATAGTAATGATGATGATGATGATGTTTACTTATCCATTTTAACATACCTCCCTTATATAATTGATGCTTTCCTTATATTTCTCTGTTTCTAACTCCTGTTTTTATCAGCTAATCATTGATAAAATAAATCCCAGGACAAAAAATATTCAGTTTCTTTCTTTTCCTTAATTGTAAGTGTTAGCCTGTCCATTTCTGCACATTCTAGTATTTTTTTTAAATCACATTTTCATCTGTAGGGATTTCTTCACTTTTCCATTGTTGTGCAAATACAATTCTAGCTGCAGTCAAATTGAGTTTATGTCTCTTGTCTGGATCAGAAAAATGTATCAGAAAATATAGTTATAAACCGGGATCTAGGAAAATATGTTGAATTATGGAATTATCAAGATCAGATCAGCCAACAATTGTGGTTCATTTATTAGTGCATCATGTTTTCCTTATTTATATTTTGTATTGCTTTGATTACTCTACATTAGTAATGCTTTATGCCTGCATTATTTTCATAGTTCTGGATGAGTTTGAGTGAATGCCTCCCTTAAAAAAGGGAAGTTTTCTTTTAATGGGAACTGTGCATCTGCACATGCGGTTTACGAGGCATTGTTTCATGGACTAATGCAGCTTTTTGTCTATTTCTTTTCCAAAGAAAAGGAACACGTTTGACTTGTTCTGCAAGAAAAAAGGTGAACCTGGAAGGTCTGGAGGCGGTGATGGAACCTCGACTTCATCAGCTAAAGTTCTTGGTTCAAGCAGAACAAGAAGCCATGGATGGAAACTAATCAAGGAGAGAAGCAACCTGGAATTGAGGAGAAACTTCCTAACGAGGACAATTAACCAGTGGAACAGCTTGCCTTCAGATGTGGGTGCTTCATCACTGGAGGTTTTTAAGAAGAAACTCGGCAGCCACTTGTCTGAAATGATATAGTTAGTATCTCTGGCTTGAGCAGGAGGCTGGATTAGAAGACCTAGAGATTCAACCTAGAAACAGATTCTTGCTTCGACATTTGTCAATCCTGTCTCCAGGTGCAGAAGTACATTCGAGACACAACGCGGCATCTGGAGAATTGATCTAATGAATTTGGATTGAACTGTTTCTAATGGTGTAAAACACGAAGCTGACAGTCCGAGCAAGGTCCCATAAAGGAGCTGTGCTAGTGACTTGGCCACAAAAAGCTTAATAGCAGCAGAGACATAATATCCTCCCTTTGTGCAGAAAAATTTAAGAATGGTGCTCGCTGATCTTTGGCCCAAGGCAGGTGCATATTCTCCATGTGCTTTTCTTGAACCATCGGCCTGAATGACCACCCCCAGGTATTTGAAAGTGATTACCTGCTCTATTTTGTGGCCAGAACACAAAAGATCTAACTTACCTGAAGGAGTTAAAATTACACAATTATTTAACTATTAACTAAATGCAATTAGATTCCTGAACGCTAAGCTGTGGAGATACTACAGTGTCAATTTAATAGCTGCAAAGACATTAAGCGAGTTGAGAAACCATCCTAGATAAAAGATAAAGATATCCATAAAGGTGGTTAAGATTTTATCCCTACCTTAAATGTGAGAAGCTGTACTAAGCTGTCATTATATGGTCATTAGACCAAGTGCAACCTGGATGTAATCTCCAAAGTATTGCTGGTTCACACACGCTGAAAGGCAAAGAATGGGGTCCTTGTCTTTTAGATTTCTGTGACAGATTGGCCAAAAGATGAGATTAGATCTTTGTACCAAAAGGAATTAAGAATATGAGTGAAGCAAAGGAAAATATGCTTCTTCAGAGGAGGGCTGTAGAATTGTTCTCTAAAAAGGTTTGATTGTATCTAACCAAAATCAGGTTTGTCAGACGTTACATCTTTTCTATCCTGCTCTACGGAGTGGAGAGTTGGTCTCTGACAGAAAGCCACTTGAAGAGACTAGAAGCATTTGAAATGTGGATTTACAGGTGGCTGTAACGTATAAGTTGGGTTGACAAAATCAGAAATGAGGAGGTGATAAGCCTGTCAGGTAGAGCTATGTAGGTTCACTCCAGCTTTCAAGGGTTCCTCATATTTGTTGCTTCTATGAGGGGGGAGACAGGGCTGTGTTTTAGCTCTCGCTCTTTAATTTTTGCATAAATCCCTTAGTGCAAACTCAATATTGAGACCTGAATTCCACCACATTTTGTTCTGCCCATTCTTTCTACCTGTGGTAGGCACGAGAAGTTCCTCCAAGGGGCTTCATCCTCTGTGTTCTCAAGGTCAATTCGCTAAATCAAAATTATCTGTGTTCTCTAGAAATACTGTGATGGGTTACTCTTCATGGAAAATTGATAGCATCGGTATCAAACAGGTTCCGTTATTCAGCTACCTTTGGGACTTCCTTTCTGGTATGAGCAACTGGGGGGTACACACACACACAAGAGTGATATCATGAAAGCTCAGCTCTTTGAGAGATAAAATGGTAGCCATTAAGAGGTAGAAAGTTGAAAACTGTAAGTCAGCCAAGCTATGGAGCACAGGCTTCTTGAGGCCTCTCTTGAAGTTGTGCACTTGTCTAGTAATTCAGTATTTCTGATTTTGCTAACATTTAAAGCTTCTAAGTTTCTGATATTGTGAACTTTTTTTATTATGGATACTGCAAACCTTAAAATTGCAGCATTTGCAATTAACAGATTAGAATAATAAGATTCAAAACATGAGTAAAAAAGAAAAAAACATATAAAACATATACCAATGCCAAACTTTATGGATAATTTGTGATTCCTTCTTTGATCCTCCCTTCAAAATTTTCACTTATCTTCACCCCACTAATCTCTTTCATGGCTAGTTCTGATATTTTTTAATTGGTTCTGGCAGGTTTTAATTGGTTCTAATTTTTAGCAAACTGAATAAAGCCTTTCCAAGTTAGATTAAAAAGATACTTTGCCTAATTTCTTGCATTCCATATTATAACCCAAAGTTTTTCCAATGAGACTTTTATAATAATTTATAGTCACAAAGATCTAAACTTGGAACACAAAACTCCTCCCATTTTTGGGCTATGTATGTGTGTGTGTGTGTGTGTGTGTGTGTGTGTGTGTGTGTGTGTGTGTGTGTATGTATGTTTATACATACATATACATGTTCATGTACATGTACATATACATACATACATACACACACAGATGTTCATATACGTATAAAACCTTGCTGCTATCAGCAGACATCTGACAGTATATAGAAAGAAATATTATTAAAATCAATTGCAGTTCTGGAGTTGCTAGAAAATATTCATATCTTATTCACAATGAATAAATATTCTTTTGTCATATTTATTGCTCCTTGCTGGATAAAACATATGCCCTCTTCTCGAAGGAGGCTAAGCCAAAGTTGAGGGTTGTTGTTTTTTTACTTCTTGTTAGCATTTTCTAATCTCACTAAGCCACTATTATTTCTTCTTTTTAATTAAAATATCAATGCATCTTAATTCAACATAACTGCAAATTGTCTTTTTATGTTAGCATTCTTCACCAACCCTGGCTGGTTGTGAAGTTTCATTTCCCCAAAGTTCTAAAGTTCCACATTATTTCTCTGTACACATCCTTGATTACCTCTTTAGACTTCCTATATGAGCCATTTTCCAGTCTTTATTGAGATTTATAGATAACCATGTTGTGTCTTTGGTTGTCCTCCCATTTTTCTCCCTTATTGGACTTGTATGAATTGTGCTTTCAGTCTGTCTTTCTTGGATGCCCACCTACTTCAATCTTCTTTTCCTAGTTAGCTTTTCTTGTCATGGCATCTGTCCCGTCCCACTCGTGCTGGCAGAGGAGGCATGCTGTGGGTCCCTAAGACAGGTGCTCACTTACCATTTTCTTCCCTATTTTAACTTGTGTTCCTAATCTGTTTTTTGCGCTGCTGTTTTTATTAGGTTGGACTGTTTTTTCCCTTTGTGTAAAGACAGATGCAAAAAAACAAGTTAAGTAGTTCTGCTTTCTCCCTGTTGCTTGTCACCTTCTTGCCACTTTCTCCCAGCAATGGACCAATTCTTTTCTTGCCTTTTTTCTTGTTTTTAACATGTTGGAAGAAGCTTTTTTTTTTTAACTTTTGTCGCAAGCCTTTTTTCATTGTGAGCCTTAGCTTTCCTCACTTCATCTTTGCAGGTTCGGGCTATTTGCTGATATTCTGCCTTAGTTATGTGCCCCTCTTTCCACTTTTTATACTTGTCCTTTTTGTCTTTCAATTTGTCAGAGAGTTCTTTATGCAGCCATGCTGGTTTCTTTTGAGAGCTGTTATTTTTCTTCTTAATTGGTATTGTGCTAGACTGGGCTTTTATAATCTCACTTTTCAAAATTTCCCAAGCTTCTTGAGTTGTTTTCCCCTTGAGGATTCTCATCCATGGAATCCTTCCCAAGCTTTCTCTACGTTTATTGAAATTAGCTCTCTTAAAGTCCAAGACTCTAGTTTGACTTTGTTCAATTGCTTGTGCTTGCATAATGTTAAATTCCAATATTGCACGATCACTCGCCCGCAAGGTTTCTGTAGCTTCAACACCTTCTATCATTTCATCTCTGTTAGTGAGAATTAAGTCCAATATGTCTGATCCCCTTGTTCCCTTCTCTACTTTTTGGGAAACAAAGTTGTCTGCTAGGTTTGTTAGGAACCTGTTGGATCTTCCACTTGGTGCAGAGTTTGTCTCCCACTTGATGTCAGGGTAGTTTAAATCCCCCATTACTATTGTGATATGCTTCCTACATACCTTAGTTAGCTGAGACAGATGACAAGTCCTAAAGAATGGGAGAAATGCCCAATGAGTGGAAAAGGTGTTGACTTTCTCTTCAAAGAGGGGGAAAGGATCCAAGGAACTAGATATACCCAGCAATCAATATAACATCAATATCCTGGGAGATTCTAGCACAGATCATAACGTTATCTACCAACACCTTCAAAACAAGACTGTAATTATCAGAAATTGTCTTGTCAGACTAACCTAACCTCATTTTTTTCATTGTGTGATTTCAGGATTGTTGACAACAAACACCCTGGTATTTAGCAAAGGACTGGAGAATGTTCCCCATGAAATTTTAATAACCGAATTAATACAGATTAGAGACAATTAAGTGAATCTGTGGCCGTCTCAAAAATTATACTCTAATCCATGGTTCATCCTCAACTGGGTGTCCCCAGGATCCTTCCCAAGTCTATTTATTTATTTATTTATTTCTACGCTCTTATAGGCTGCCCAATCCCGTAGGACTCAGAGCGGCCTATAAGAGTCTATAAGTCCTTTCCTCTTCAATATTTTGTTATGTAAAGTTGGGTGAAGAGATAGGAAGGATTGCTAATCTAGTTTTCACACCTTACAGAATTGGGTGGGATAGCTGATTGAAGTGGGGTGGGAATCAAAATAAATCTATCCAGAGCCATGTTTCTCAAGCTTGGGAGCTATAAGCAGCATGGACTTTAATTCCCAGAATTCTCCAGTTAGCCTGCTAGTTCTCCTGCCGGCTGGGGAATTCTGGGAATTGAAGTCCACACTGCTTAAAGCTTCCAAGGTTGAGAAACACTGCTCTGATCAGCATTGTTTTGCAAGGAAGGGCCAGGAGAAAATTGAAAATGTTTGCATGCCAGTTAATATTAAGATCAAATGAAAATCATTCAACACAATGAACGGGATTAGATTCCCCTGTATTTTAATGGTTTTCCTCTCCTGTCAATCTGAAATTGAAAATTCAGGATGGTTACTTTTGGAAGGCATCATTCAGGCTTTGGGTGGAAGAGATGCATTTCCTGTTATTAGTCTTTGTCCCCAAATATGCTCCCCTCCCCCCGCCAGGGAAATCATTTCAAAACATTGTGACATTTCTTTTCTTTTTCTTTTCTTTTTTTGAATTTTTTTTATTTTTTCAGCAAACTTACACAAATATCCATACATATACCATTTTATCAAAACATCCATAATTATGTATTTCTATCCAAAATATCATAAACATATATCCTTAATTTGCTCCTTTTATACTTTTATCTCCAGTCTGCTTTCCTTCTAAATTTCATACTACTCCCCTCACTCGATGTTGTGACATTTCTGAAAAGCGGCAATGACTCTTGACTTGGGGCGCTTGGTTGTACATACTTACCGAGGTCCCACCCAGAGCCAGCTCGTGAAAGAGCTGTGGATGGCCATTTTTGAAACAGATGTTGACCATAGAAGAGGAAGCTCAGAACTTCCAAAGATCTTATCTCCTAATCACAGATGGCCCTAAAACAGGAAATAAGTGTGAAGCACAGCAGGCATCTGTAGAACTCAAGAACCAAACTAAGAACAAGAACTTTACACAATAATGATGTGATCCAGGGCCACCATCTCTCCCCCCCCTCTCTCTCCCTCTCCCTCTCCCTCCCCTTCTCCCTCTCCCTCCCTCTCTCCCTCTTTCTCTCCCTCCCTCCCTCCCTCTCTCTCTCTCCCTCCCTCCCTCTCTCTTTCTCTCTCTCTCTCTTTCTCTCTCCCTCCCTCCCTCCCTCTCTCTCTCTCTCTCTCTCCCTTTCATGTTCTGCTTGAGCTCCTAGGCTGCTAACAGAGGCAACAGCTAGTAGCAAGCATAGCACAAAATGTGGGGATGATGATGATGGTGGTGGTGGTGGTGGTGGTGGTGGTGGTGGTGGTGGTGGTGGTGGAGAAATGCTGGCACTCTTAAATTTCTGATTGTTATTCAGCATAGCTACTGACAATTAAGTCTAACCTGTATACTAACTACAGGACAACTCTCCCATTGGGGAGATCTGTGATCTCCATGCCCAACTCAAGAAGTCTCAGGAACATTCTGGCTTTGCCATTTTGAGGAGCATCTTGTCCTAAATAGAACTTTATCCTGATCAATCAGAGCTGCTTTTAAACGCATAGCACTTGTGAGGCCACGCTTGGAATACTGCGTCCAATTTTGCTCAGCACTATCCAAAAAAAGATGATGAGACTCTAGAACAGGGGTGTCAAACTCGTGTCATCATGGCGTCATCACGTGATGTATCGCAACTTTTCCCCCCTTCGCTAAACCGGGCGTGGGCGTGGCCAGTGCGTGACGCATCCGGCCCGCGGGCCATGGGTTTGACACTCCTGCTCTAGAAAGAGTGCAGAGAAGAGCAACAAAGATGATAAAGGTGTCTGGAGACTAAAACATATGAAGAAGAGTTGTAGGAATTGGGTATGTCTAGTCTAGTGAAAAGGACGACTAGAGACAATATGTTCCAATACTGGACAGCCATTTGTCCAGCATGGTATAGCCCTCCTGCTTGAGCAAGGAGTTGGACTAGAAGACCTCCAAGGTCCCTTCCAACTCTATTATTCTATGTTCTAAAACAGAGCTGTTGTTTGGTTGGGTCAGTGTTCAACAATTATCCATCACTTGTACCTTTGTACCTTCCCTTTCACTTTTCAACAGTACTTCATTTGTTTTGTTTATTTAGAAACGTAGATGGCCGCCTGTTTTACAGAAGATAATCCTAGGGAGCTCACAATAATATCCTAGGTGGCTCATAACAATTCTTGTGGACTACTGACTGTAATCCTTGAAGCGCTTGGATTAGGAACTGAGAAGTTTTGGGAGATAACATCCTCCTTGTGGCAGAGTGATTTAGGCACCACCCAAAGGGTGGGAGGGCCTGAAAACAGCCCAGTGGATGTATTCTATTTAAATCCCCAGGCTCCATCTCTTCACCACTGCTGTAATGATGATAATGAAGTAATGATGTTAATTACCGGCACTAGAAAGTCTAACTTGAAAGGGAAGAAGTGATTGCAGGAGCTCAAACAATGGAGCCTCTAAACCAGTGTTTCTCAACCTTGACATCTCTAAGATGTGAGGACTTCAACATCCAGAATTCCTCAGTCAGCATGGCTGGCTGGGGAATTCTGGAAGTTAAAGTCTACACAACTTAGGGTTCCTACGGTTAAGAAATTCTGCTCTAAAGAAGATCCAAGTCAAGAGACAAGCGGGAGAAGCAGAGGTGGAGCTTAAGATAAAACGGAACTGCTCTGTAAAACTCCAGATCTGATTTTTAGACCAATTTAACCAGTCCTTGGAACACTGCAACTGTCGTAAATATGAATCCGTTGCCAAGCATTTGAATTTTGATCACGTGACCATGGGGTTGCTGCAAGGGTCATAAGTGTGAAAAATAGTCATAAGCCACTTTTTTCAGTGCCGTTCAGTATCTTTGAATGGTCACTAAATGAACTGTTGTAAGTTGAGGTCAACCTGTATTATATCCCGCACCTTCAGTGTGGGAAATTCTGTTGCACCCCTTAATGGTGATTGGTTTTAGGGGGCTGTCAGCATATATTTTCTAATTTTAAATACGTTTTTAGTGCCATTAGACTCTGTTTGCTTTGCTCTTTCTCACAATATGATGTGTTTGATACTACCAAGAATGGCAATTATATAGTCAATCAGGATGGGCACCCTTCATATATAAGAATCAATATTAATTTTGAGATTGCTGTGGGAGGATTTGACCAGCACTCAGATCTTCAATCTATTCTTGATTGAAAAATGGTCTTTGCTTCTGGAACTGTTCATGTTTACTAAGTTAAATGAGCTATTTCACTTATATTAAGGCATGTTCCAATTTTGCTGTATTTCCTGCCTCGAAATGGCAGGACAGAGTGCAATCTCTTAGCAGTAATGATCAGAGGGGCTCTACAAACTAAGAAAATAAAACTGTGGAATCACCTACAATCTTCAGATCTCCAGAAATGTATAACCTGGTATGAATCTCCACTGAGCAACAGTTCTAAGATAGCTGGATGGTGCCCATAGGATTATAGCTCTTAGCAATAGCACTTAGACTTATATACCGCTTCATAGTGCTTTACAGCCCTCTCTAAGGGGTTTACAGAGTCAGCATATTGCCCCCAACAATCTGGGTCCTCAGATTGGGGAAATCTACTATCCATGGGGAAGATCTGTTTGAAAAAAGCGCCATCCAGGTCAGGGGTGAGAACAGACATCCTGTCAAATTTGTCCTAAGATGTATGTCCTTTCACTTACAGAAGGAGGTGATGAATTTCCCTTGATGTATCTGAACCTGGTTTGGGTGGAACCCATCCTGGCCAGTGACGAATCTATTTTGCATGGAAAGTGGATCAACTCCTAAGAACTCAACGGTGCCCTTGGAATTATGCTGGCAGCCTCAATGTGCACGAAGCTGCCCCATATTCCCTGGCATTTATTTTATTTTATTTTATTTCACTTGTTCAATTTCTACAGCCACCCAACTCAACCAAGTGACTCTGGACATCTTACAGTTCTAATCTTAATTTAATTAAGATTCTTAATTAAAGATGAGCCGAGGTGGCGCAGTGGTTAGAGTGCAGCACTGCAGGCTACTTCAGCTGACTGCTAGCTGCAGTTCAGCTGTTCAAATCTCACCAGCTCAAGGTTGACTCAGCCTTCCATCCTTCTGAGGTCGGTAAAATGAGGACCCAGATTGTTGGGGGCAATATGCTGAACTCTGTAAACTGCTTAGAGAGGGCTGTAAAGCACTATGAAGCGGTATTATAAGTCTAAGTGCTATTGCTCTTCTCCTGTCTTGAGGAGCTAGGAAATGAAGTGCCTGCTTTCCTAATCCTAATCCAGGGGGCTACATCCCTTTTCCACCCTGGATTCCTTTTTCTGCACCCAGGTTGTCAGCATGGAGAGGGGTAATCTGTCACTCAGAACAAGATGGGACGAAGGCCATGACTTCCCTTTTAGCACACATCAAGACAAGAGCATACCAGAACAATGACAGCCACACCTGTGTGATTAAAGCCTTGCCCTTTTTATGTTGGAAAACGGTTGGGCTTCATTCATCTTGACTTTTTTGACCCATCCCCCACCACTCTACAGATACCCCTGATTGTGGATTAATGCAAAGGCAGAGAAATTGGGTGGGAAAGTGCCACTCTCTGCTTGTCCTGAATGATCATTCCTTGACCTGCTTCTTTGGCGGCTCTTCACGAACTTCACCTTTCCAGAAGAAGTCAGGAACATTTTTAAACAGGTGTAAATCATCTGTTGAAAATATTTTCAAAGAAATTAATTGAATGTGTGCATCATCACGGCCATATCACAAGTGGTTAGAGGGGAAGCTTTCTTAGATATTGAACTTTAACATCTATTCTATTGCCACGGTGGCGCAGTGGTTAGAGCGCTACTTCTGCTGACTGCCTGCTGACTGCAATTTGGCAGTTCAGATCTCACCAAGCTCAAGGTTGACTCAGCCATCTATCCTTCCGAGGTCTGTAAAATGAGGACCCAGATTGTTGGGGGCAAACTGCAAACTGTAAACTGCTTAAGGGGGCTGTAAAGCACTGTGAAGCGGTATATAAGTCTAAGTGCTATTGCTATTGCTATTGCTATTGCAACTATAGTACCAAATTATGGCAACTTTATCATGGTTCTACTCTAATATTTTACCTTGTGTATTGTAGTATCCACACACTTTACAAATGTGTGTTTGCTGATGCTTTATTTAAACTTATATTTGTGTTAGTACCGTATTTTTCGGAGTATAAGATGCACCTTTTTACCCCTAAAAAGAGGGTGAAAACTTCGGTGCATCTTATACACCGAATGCAGCCCCACCCACCCAGACCCCCCACCCTTTGGCCTCTGTCTTCCAGCAATTTACCTGTTTGCAGCAAAGAGGGAAGAGCCTGCAAAGCCAAGCAAGTCAGTAGCAGTTTCTCCGATCTACAGCTGATTAGCCACCTGGAAAAATGAAAGTGAAACTAACTACAAAGATAGCTGGCAGAGACAGGCAGATTTTTATTTTTTGCTGAACTGGATGGAAGGGGGTAAGTGAATAACTAAATGTCTGTAGAATGTTCAAATTATTAGACTTACTTTTTAAAGACTGCTTTATTATTGTTCTAGAGCCAGGGATCTCCAACTTTGGCAACTTTAAGACTTGTGGACTTCAACTCCCAGAATTCAACAGCCAGCTTTGTTAGCTTTGCTGGCTGTGGAATTCTGGGAGTTGAACAAGTCTTAAAGTTGCCAAGGTTGGAGATCCCTGTAAATCTAGACAACTTAACAAAATAAAGAAGCTTTTTAAAATAAATGCTTGCTCTGAAGAAGCCCAGTGCTATTGTATCTTCTTTTAAATAATAGAGAATAATGTATACTTCCAGAAATTTTAATTAATTTTAACAGCTCTGTACAAGTATAGTATGAAATGTAACAGTATCCTGTTTAGTATTAGAGTTTAGTTACCTTGGAGTAGATCTATTTAAATAATTGGGAAGAGTTAGTGTGACTACATTTAAGAAAACTTTCTGGCATAATGTACATTTCTCCAATTCTTTGCTATTTCTATGGGTCAGGCACACATGCACAGAAATACACAGCAAACAGTGTATATCATCTGTGCTGTTTGCTGTTTGGCAAATTGTTTGGAGGCAGAGGCCTTTTTCCCTTGTTTTCCTCCCCCAAAACTAAGGTGTGTCTTATACTTCGGTGCGTCTTATACTCCGAAAAATACGGTATGTATAATGTGCTTCATTAATATTGTATATTAGTGATGGCATGATCTCTGTAGATGCCATACAGATAGATAGATAGATAGATAGATAGATAGATAGATAGATAGATAGATAGATAGATAGATAGATAGATAGATAGATAGATAGATGAGAGAGAGAGATAAGAGAGAGAGAGAGAGAGAGAGAGAGAGAGAGAGAGATAATAGATAGATAGATAGATAGATAGATAGATAGATAGATAGATAGATAGATAGATAGATATAAATAGAGAGATATAGATAGATAGATAGATAAATAGATAGATAAATAGACAGATAGAATAAATAAATAAATAAATAAAAGGTAGACAGACAGACAGACAAATAGATGATAGATAGATAGATAGATAGATAGATAGATAGATAAATAGATAGATAAATAGATAGAATAAATAAATAAATAAATAAATAAAAGGTAGACAGACAGACAGACAAATAGATGATTGGTAGATAGATAGATAGATAGATAGATAGATAGATAGATAGATAGATAGATAGATAGATAGATAGATAGATAGATAGATAGATAAGAGAGACAGACAGGCAGAGAGTCTAAAGTGACCCAAAGATGAAAGTTAGGAGGGAGTAAAGGGGGAAGTGACAGAAGGTGTGGCCAATGACAAAGGTGATGCCTTTTCAGAGATGCCCTTATGAGACGTATGACATTATCATGGCTCTTATAGTTATTTATTTCCAAGAAGATTGTGTTTTGCTCAGGAAGGAACTCCATGCTCCCTCAAGGCCTTTTGCATTGCCTCAAAACCTTGGCAGGTGATTCAACTCTCGGTCCACTTTCTGAAGGACTATCTGGGGCAAAGAAGGCCAAAGATCAAGTCTTCCCTTGGAGCTCATAGGTGGAACTCCAGGTTGGAAAGGACTAAGTTACTTATATTGCATATTTTAGGAGCCTGGCAGCTTTCTTCACCCTAATGTGCTTTAAGTGCTTTAATGTGAAGCACTAATGTGCTTCACACTAATGTAATAATTTTATGTAATGTAATAATTTTATTAAAAGGCATCGGATGCATAGAGGGGCTTGATGGGGGAAGGGTTTAAACTGGGACGAGGCAAGAGACCAGCTTCTTCCTGATAATAAAATGTCTACATTTAAAAAAACTGTCACCAGACTTCTTCTAATTTTGGTCTGCCATAGACTACTAACCCAACTCTCCCCCTGCAATTTTGTGCTGCAGATCTGGTTCAAAATTAGTCTGTTGAAATTAAAATTAAATTAACTATAAACGCCCAGAGCTTGCACCTACACTTAGCCTTCCCAGCCTTAAGACTTAGTGTGGTGTGAATGCAGCTGCTGGTTATATAAGTAACCTAGCAAAGCTCATTGTCCAAAGCCAGTTAACTTGTCTGAGAGATTTAGTGCACAGGTGTCCATGATAGCATCAAGTCACATGCAACATAATCTGATTATGCAAAAATGATTCATTTGAAATGTTTCTACCTTGGGTTTTGAGCATAAAGTCTTCAAGAAGCGAAGATCAAAGGAACCACAAGGTAAGATCATTTATAAGGGAGGCCTCAAAAGAGAGAGCACTTTGGGCCAGGACAACATTCTCCAGAGAATCAGGACACGCTCTGCCTTCGGGGATATGGTGAGGCCGGTGCCGCCTATGGGCAGAGCTATCATAGCATTGGTGTCTACTCACCTGGGCTGAGTAAGAAATGGCTCCAGTAGATGCATGCTTGGTTACAAGAAATTACAGAGAGAACAATGGACTTCACCCCAGAATTTTTCCTGCTGGGGAAAAACAACATCCAAAAAACATACATATTTAATACTACATATTACAACTGCGGCAAGAATAACATATGCACAATATTGGAAAGACAATCAAACCCCACCAGAAAATATACTAATGGACAAAATATATAGATGTGCTGAAATGGACATGCTGACTATTCAACTCAAAGGACAATGCAACTCAGAATACTACAAAACATGGACTAGATGGTACAACTGGACTAAAAAAAAGAGGAAAGACTGTGTGACAACGTGAGAAGAAAACGAAGATAGAAGAGACTGTAAATTTATGATTTAATGTGCATAATCGAGATATAACAATGTTGTAAAAACGGGTGTAGACCTGTATCAAAATATTTAGATGTTTAATGAAGAAAAATAATAAAAAGAAATTAAAAAGAAAAAAAAAAGAAATGGCTCCAGTAGACCAAGCAAGATTTTTTCCCCCCTTTTGGGGTTTTTTTTTCTTCCCCAGAGATTGCTATAGCAAGTAAGCAGAGAAGTACTTATGCCTTGATTAAAATTATCAATAGCAATAGCACTAACAATAGAACTTAGACTATATACCACTTCATATTGCTTTTACAGCCCTCTCTAAGTGGTGTACAGAGTCAGCCTATTGCCCCCAACAATCTGGGTCCTCGTTTTACCCACCTCGGAAGGACAGAAGGCTGAGTCAACCTTGAATCTGGTGAGAATTGAACCTCTGACAGTGGGCAGAATCAGCCTGCAATACTGCATTCTAACCACTGCAAAGGATGGATGGATGGATGGATGGGAGGAAGGAAGGAAGGAAGGAAGGAAGGAAGGAAGGAAGGAAGGAAGGAAGGAAGGAAGGAAGGAACGGCAATAGTAATACCAGACTTATATACCGCTTTAACAGTGCTTTACAGCCCTCTCTAATCAGTGTACAGAGTCAGCCTATTGCCCCCAACAATCTGGGTCCTCATTTTACCCACCTCAGAAGGACAGAAGGCTGAGTCAACCTTGAATCTGGTGAGAATTGAACCTCTGGCAGTGGGCAGAGTCAGCCTGCAATACTGCATTCTAACCACTGCAAACTATGGATGGATGGATGGATGGATGGATGGATGGGAGGAAGGAAGGAAGGAAGGAAGGAAGGAAGGAAGGAAGGAAGGAAGGAAGGAAGGAAGGAAGGAAGGAGGAAGGAAGGAACGGCAATAGTAATACCAGACTTATATACCGCTTCATAGTGCTTTCCAGCCCTCTCTAAGCGGTTTACAGAGTCAGCCAATTGCCCCCAACAATCTGGGTCCTCATTTTACCGACCTCGGAAGGATGGAAGGCTGAGTCAACCTTGAGCCTGGTCAGAATCGAACTTCCAAATTGCAGTCAGCCGGCAGTCAGCAGAAGTAGCTTGCAGTACCGCACTCTAACCACTGCGCCACCACGGCTCATAAAAAGTAACAAATGTGATTTTATTTGCGTGCTTCTGTAACAAGAAATTTAAATTTGGGTAACAGAAGAAAGGAAGTTGGGCTTCCGATCAACCTAAAAGGAGGCTGAGTTCATAAATACAGACAGTCCTCGACTTACAACAGTTCATTTAGGACCATTCAAAGTTACAACATCACTGAAAAAAGTGACTTATGACTGTTTTTCACACTTACGACCATTGCAGCATCCCCGTGGTCATGTGATTTACATTCAGATGCTTGACAACTGACTCACATTTATGACGGTTGCAGTGTCCCAGAGTCACATGATCCCCTTTGGCGACCTCCTGACAAGCAAAGTCAGTGGGGAAGACAGATTCACTTACAGTAACAACCGTGTTACTAACAACTGCAGTGATTCACTTAACAGCTGTGGCAAGAAAGGTCGTAAAATGGGGTAAAACTCACTTACCAAATATCTCACTTAGCAGCATAAATTTTGGGCTCAGTTCTGGTCATAAGTTGAGGACCACCTGCACTGCAGGAGGAACAGTAGCTGCTGTGCAAAGAGAATGGAGTTTCTCTCCGTGTTGGAAGGGGAGCTTGAAGGTTAATCCACATTCAACCTACATTTTTAAATGAGCCAGTGTTATCCACGTTCCCTTAAATTTATTTATTATTTTATTTTATTTTAATAGATTTGTATGCCGCCCAACTCCTGAAGGACTCTGGGCGGCTAACAGCATATAAATACAAAATCTAAAAAATAGCTAAAAACAATTAAAAGATCATTTAAAAACACATGCATACTATTTTCATGGGCCGGAGCTTATCCCTGATATTCCCAAGCTCAACGGTCCCATGCCTTACGGAAGACCAGTAGGGTGGAGGCAGTCCGGATCTCCAGGGGTAGCTGGTTCCAGAGGGCCGGAGCTGCCACAGAGAAGGCTCTCCCCCGTGGGCCTGCCAGCCAACATTGTCTGCTGACGGGACCCGGAGAATGTCATTCTTCTGTCAGTTTTGAAATGCAGTCCTTGGGTCACAAAATGCCCCAAATGCAGATGAATGCTTTTAAAAGATCAGCAACAATACATTGAAATTGGTGCATAAATTACACAGAATGTACTGAAAAAGGAACCGATCAGTGGTGGGTTGCTCCTGGTTCGGCCCGGTTCTGCGAACCGGTAGCGCCGGTGGCAGGAGGCTCCACCCACTCACCCGGGATGCTTCTGCGCATGTGCAGAAGTGTCGCGCGCGCGCAAACTGGTAGCAACAAGTTTTAGAACCCACTACTGGAACCAATATGAATTTGACTTACTTCAAGCGCCGTCTTTTCCTTTCACCTTAATTTCCCCCCCCTCTCCCCCCCCCAACATCAGATCCAGTTCTGACTCAAACCGCATTGGATGCCTTTTGCTTTGACTGTATCTTTGAAATCAATCAAAATCAAACCGTCATTGAGAAAATGGCATGACGAAAGATATATATATATTTTTAAAAAAAGGGAAAAGCGTTTCTGAGTCGTGTTGAGTCCTGTTCTTCGCTTTTCTCAAACTTTTTTTTTTAACTGTATACGTGAGAATTCCTTCTAGTTAAAGTAACACCACGATCTGCCCTGGAAGACAATGGGCTGTTTTAAGAAGCAGGAGTGATACATACGCCAAGTATACATTCTGTAATTTTGTGATCCTCATTGTTCCACAGAAATATTGCTGATGGCAAAACATCCCTTCCAAGATTTAGGATTTTACAACAGTTGGCAGTCGTTCCTCTCTGTAATTGTTTTTGGACCAATCTGCGTGTTTCTTGCTGCCAACCCTCGTCTACGCCAAGTCAGGTAACCTTGAAAAGAATCATTGTATTGGTTGAGGGAGGGGGAGGCATTCAATCCTGATATAATTTAGATCTTTCAATCAGAAAACGTGTCTTCTGTCTTTCAGCAGGGGAGTTACCTGCTGAAGGTTCCAATGAAAAC
The DNA here is from genome assembly GCA_023053685.1 of Diadophis punctatus similis. Lineage (NCBI taxonomy): Eukaryota > Metazoa > Chordata > Lepidosauria > Squamata > Dipsadidae > Diadophis > Diadophis punctatus. Next base: position 17,524,430 of record JALIGW010000015.1, on the reverse strand, counting down.
AGGCTCCATTCATAGAAATCCATGAAGAAAATCCAGCAGCAGGCCAATTAATTCTGCGCTGGCTATCAAGAGCAAGTCTTTGCAAAACACTCACGGAGCTACTTGCCTGTAGAGAACAAACAGGAAAAAGGTTTTAGCAGAGCTGGAGATCCAATTGAAAAGGATTGCAAGATGGCATCCAGATTTAAGGAGACAACGATTTAAATCTACTGGGGTTGACCCACTCGTGCAGGCAGAGAAGGCATGGCGGTCCTGTCAGCCCAAGGGGTCCAGGAGGAGGGTCTTCTCTGCTGCGGCTCCTGCTCTCTGGAACATCTCCCCCCACCTCTTTGATGTGGGGTTGGCCCCGACCTTCCTATCTTTTCGTAAGGGCCTAAAGACGTGGCTGTGCCAATCGGCTTGGGGCACCTGTGGGGGAACAGCGCAATGGAGGTGGTTGATTGAGTAATAACAGATCCCACCTCCCCCCCACTCCGCCCCCGCCCTCTCCGTGTATCCTTGGTTTTAATTTTTTATGTTTTAACTGTATAGTATATGTAACTAAGCCACCCAGAGTTACCCTATGGTAAAATGGAAGGCAGAAAGGAAGGAAGGAAGGAAGGAAGGAAGGAAGGAAGGAAGGAAGGAAGAAAGAAAGAAAGAAAGAAAGAAAGAAAGAAAGAAAGAAAGAAAGAAAGAAAGAAAGAAAGAAAGAAAGAAAGAAAGAAAGAAAGAAAGAAAGAAAGAAAGAAAGAAAGAAAGAAAGAAAGAAAGACGGCAGAGGTAGGTTGGTCCCGGTTCGGACTGGTTCTATAGAACCGGTAGCGGGAATTTCCCCCCGCTCGCCGAACCGGGAGTGATCGCCGGTTGGCCACACCCCCAAACCGGCTCTAATGGCGGCACCATAGGCGCCGCCATCTTGTTTTTGGCTTCTGCGCATGAGCAGAAGCTGGTTTTCGGCACTGCGCATCAGCGCGCAGCCACACGGCGCGGGAGGAAGCGAACCAGCGGCGAGGTAAGTTAGAACCCACCCCTGGAGGGAGGGAGGGAGTGAGAGAAGGAAGGAAGGAAGGAAGGAGGGAGGGAGGGAGGGAGGGAGGAAGGAAGGAAGGAAGGAAGGAAAAGGAAGAAAAAAGAAAAAGAAAGAAAGAAAGAAAGACAGAAAGAAAGAAAGAAAGAAAGAAGGCAGAGGTGGGTTGGTCCTGGTTCGGACTGGTTCTATAGAACTGGTAGCGGGAATTTCCCCCCGCTCGCCAAACCGGGAGTGATCGCCGGTTGGCCACACCCCCAAACCGGCTCTAATGGCAGCACCATAGGCGCTGCCATCTTGTTTTTGGCTTCTGCGCATGAGCGCATTGGCACTGCGCATCAGCGCGTAGCCACACGGCGCGGGAGGAAGCGAACCAGCGGCGAGGTAAGTTAGAACCCACCCCTGGAGGGAGGGAGGGCGGGAAGGAAGGAAGGAAGGAAGGAAGGAAGGAAGGAAGGAAGGAAGGAAGGAAGGAAGGAAGAACTTGAGCCTGGGAGGTGGACCTTTTTGGTCATAGCCCTCTATAGATCTCCATCATGCCCCTTCCCAGAATTCAATTAGACTTCAACCCAACCCGGTTGACCAGGTTATCTACGGGACCGCATTCTGCCTCATACTTCCCTCCGACCGGTTAGGGCCCACAGAGTTGGCCTCCTCCAGGTCCCGTCGGCCAAGCAATGCCGGCTGGCGGGCCCAAGGGGGAGAGCCTTCTCTGTGGCTGGCCCCGCTCTCTGGAACCAACTTCCACCAGAGACCCGAACTATCCCCACTCTGCTGGCCTTCCGAAAAGCCGTTAAGACATGGCTCTTCCTGCAGGCGGGGGGTAGAGCTTAATTCACTCGAGCTCACCCCCCAAGTATGTATGATGTTGAATGGTTGTTGATTTCTTATATTGTGTTTTAATTTTTATATTGTTTTAATTACTATTTTAGATTTTGGTTGTTCTTGTATTTTTCACTGATGTACGCCGCCCTGAGTCCTTAGGGAGTTGGGCGGCATATAAGAATTCCAAAATAAATAAATAAATAAATAAATAAACCCTGCTAGAATGCGCAGAAGCACCCCAGGCCGCTGCGTGCTAGCCTTTAAGGAGGCCCTGTGGATCTGTTTTCTCTCCCAGGCACTGACCTACTTCGTAAGTGTATGAGTTCTGTCTCTGACCCTCAGCACAGTAAGTTTTATTGTTTTATCATTTCATCATTTTCCTCCATATTGGATGTTTTTAACTTTTGCTAGCTGCCCAAAATCAACCCAGGAAGCAGGCCGCTGTGTAAACCAAGCAAACAAGCAAAAAAATAATAAATGATTTAGGATGAGTGAAGTGGGTCCAACCATCCAATCCACTGCTTGCTACAGCAATTCTCGGATGATGTGTCTATGAAAGATAGGATTCCTCAGAAGCTCTTCGGGGATTGCAGAATCTGAAGACTGCTTTCCCCAGCCTGGTGCCACATTGGAGAATCTGACCTGAAATTTCAAGACTGCAATTTTGACTTTAACTTCTCCAGACCCAGGAGTGAAATCTCAGTCTCAAAGAACGATGCCATTAAAAAAAGAGAGAAGCTTTTTATCTGATTGGCTTTATGTAATTCATTAGTACTTCTGCTCTTCTTCTGTTTAACAGATTAACAGGAAGGGACCTTGTAGATCATCTACTCCAAGCAAGAGACCCTACACCATTTCTGACAGATGGCAGTCCAGTCTCTTCTTGAAAGCCTCCAGTGATGAAGCTCCCACAACTTCCGAAGGCGACTTCTGTTCCATCGGTTGATTGCTCTCACTGTCAGAAAATGTCTCCTTATTTCCAGGTTGAATCTCACCTTGGTCAGTTTCCATCCATTATTCCTTGTCTGGCATTCAGGTGCTTTGGAGAATAGCTTGACCCCCTCCTCTCTGTGGCAGCCCCTCAAATATTGGAAGACTGCTATCATGTCTCCCCCTGGTCCTTCTCTCCACTAGACTAGCCATGCCCAGTTCCTGCAACCGTTCTTCCTATGTTTTAGTCTCCAGTCCCCTAATCATCCTGGTTGCTCTTCTCTGCACTTTTTCTAGAGTCTCAATTTCTTTTTTATAGTGTGGTGACCAAAACTTGATGCAGTACTCTAGGTGTGATCTTACTAAGGCTTTATAGAGTGGTATTAGTACCTCTGTATCCCTCTGTTAATGCAATTGAGGATTGCATTGCCTTTTCTGGCTGCCACCGCACACTGCTGGCTCATATTTAGCTGGTTGTCCACTAAGACTCCAAGATCCCTCTCACAGTTACTGCTGTTAAGCCTGGTTTCACCCAGTTTATATGTCTACTGTTCCTCCATTTCTACTTGGAGCCATCTTCTTTGATTTGGTTTGGGTGATCCCCAACAAATCTCACTGGCTGCACCTTTACCTTGCCAGACTCTTCTTTTTGAGTTTCAAGACAGAGAACTTTATCCCCATCCTCTACCAAGGATTCTCCACCTCCATCTTCTGCCGTTGTCCCAGATATCAGCAAAGGTTGAGATTTCACTCAATCAAGAACAATTATTTCAAAATGAGGTTCCCAGAACTTTCCCAGAGGCAAAGATGATCGTTAGTAATGCTAAAATTATGAACTATGAATTACAAACACCATGAACCAGGATAGAAGTATTGGTCAGTATTTGGTCAGTTTCTCCAAAATGGACACAAAATTAAAGTGCCTAATTTGATAAGTCTTCTCATTTTCCATTACAGTAGGAGTGTGGTTGCAATGTTTTGGATGTGCCTTTCTAAGGAGGAAGCAGTGTGGTTCTTCCTCCTTGAGAACATTTGCTTTCATCAGATGTTTTCTGTCACTTGGAAACTGCCAAAGGAGTCTGCTGATACCAAGGAATTGGGAATGGCAGGAAAGTTTGACGCAGCACACCGAAGCCACCAGCAATATGTCGAAGAGGAAGGGCACATTGGACGTACACAGGCTGTTGTCAACCCCACAAAACCAGGAAGGACAAAGTTACTGCCAGAACTGCCATCCTGCACTCCAGCCTCGCTTTGCTAGATGTCAGCCTGCCATAGACTATGGGGAGAGGGAGCTGCTGGGAAGGGGAAACTGAAACTACTCATTGGGATTAGACAATTTACAATTACGTCGCCTCCGATCTGATCTAAATGTAGTTCATAAAATCATATACCAAAATGTCCTTCCTGTTAATGACTACTTCAGCTTCAACCGCAACAATACACAAGCACGTAATAGATTCAAACTAAATGTAAAGCGCTCCAAACTCGACTGCAGAAAATACGACTTCAGCAACAGAGTGATCAATGCCTGGAATGCACTACCCGACTCTGTGGTTTCTTCCCCAAACCCCAAAAACTTTAACCTTAGACTGTCTACAGTCGACCTCTCCTCGTTTCTAAGAGGTCTGTAAGGGGCGTGCATAAGCGCACCACTGTGCCTACCGTCCCTGTCCTATTGTCCTCTTTTATCGTTACTTTTTACTTATGTTTATACAAACAACTACTATCCTGTACATGTTTGACAAATAAAAAAATAAAAAAATAAAAAATAAATTGTGCCTTCCTGAGACATCGGCTCACTGTCCCAAGGCCGAAGCCCTGGGACTGGAATGCAAGAGCTCACCATCTAGCCCGCCGAAGCAGGGACTGTCATCGGCAATCATGTTGGCGGTCCAGCAACTGTTACCAAAACAATTCATTCAAATGTAACTGGACAATAGGGAGATAATGGGGGGGAGGAACAGGAAAGGGAAAGTTAACTGAGGAACCTTCATGTGCAAACTTTTAGTTCTGGCTTTGCTATATTGTATCCACTTGGCTTTTAGCAAAAGTATATTTTTCACTATGAATGGGAGTCAACAGTCTTTCTTTCCTGAAGGACTAATTTGGGCAGGCCTGACAGTTACTTCTACGCAGTTTCCCTCATTGTTCCTCACCTATAGACTGAAATCTTGCCAATCTACAGCAACAACTTGCATCATGAAAGAGATACTCTGAGAATTTCTAGGGAGGAGGAGCCATCTTGGCTGTCTTTCTTCCAACCAAACTACCTAAACTTCACTGTCCCTTGGAATGCAGCCTCTCCCTCCTGGGAATCCAACTACATTCTATCACAGCTGCATGGCTTTGTGAAGTAGAGCAGAAGTTTTGTATAGCCCTAATCTTTAAAAGTTGAAGTCCATGTTCTCCAAAGCATCTGAGGGCAGGACAAGAAGTAATGGGTGGAAGATCATTAAAGAGAGATCCAACCTAGAACTAAGGAGAGCTTTCCTGACACTGAGAACAATGAATCAGTGGAACTGTTTCCATCCTGAAGTTGTGGGTGCTCCAATACTGGGGGGTGGGGGGGTTTAAGAAGAGACTACACAACCACTTGTCTGGCATGGCATAGGGTCTCCTGCTCGAACAGGATGTTGGACTAGAAGACCTCCAAGGTCCCCTCCAATCCCATTGTTCTGCATATCTTAAAGTTGCTGAGGTTGAAAGGAGGTGGTTCCCTCCAGATAATTATATGTGAAATAGAGGGGCCATCCAGCTACATTTAAGACGGAAGTGTTTAAAATAAATAAGCCATAAGTGCCAACTGCTGGAGACCCTACTGTTGCAAAACATGGGAGCTGGAACTTAGGATAGAGGCTAGTTGCCCAGTGATGTTCATCTTGATTCCTAATCCAAAATGTTCTCTTTTCTCTTCTTCCTTTCCTTGCCGCTTCATCTCCATCCCATTTTGTTAAGGAGTTATTGTGCTGTTGAGCACATACACAGCGGAATAGTAATTGTGGTTATGGTGTTGCAGTTTGATATGAATGCTATTCAGTCAATAAACAGAATACGTTTAGTATTTACAAAATAGTCTACTTCTAGTAGTAGCAAAGTTCAATAGGAAGTCCAAGTCATACACAGTAAGTCAGCCCATATGAAGAATCTTCTTGCCTATCTTTGTTTAACTAACAAACAAAGATTACAGCTAACATTCAATTCTACACTATCACAGATAGTTAGTCTTTACACAGCGACTCTTCAAGTAATTCTACACAGACACTAAGTCAATTACTCAACAGTGAAGTAGCAGAGACATTCAGCAGTCCGGAACACAGAGTCAATCACAATCACATACTGAGCATGCTCTCTTGCTTTCTTATATAGTAATCAGCCTACAATGTTCTTAAAGCAATATACACATAACATTGATTTGTGGCTTGTTCATATATTAGCAATCCAGTCGTTTGAACAGAGTTCTAACACATTTTATTCCTCCTTCCCAAGACAGCCATCCCTTCCTCCTGCCTGTTTCTCCATCCTGCTCTTCCTTTTTGCTGTTTCTGATGGGAAGAAAGATACACAAGCATGCATATCTGTGTGAGAGAATAGCTGATATATGGAAGCGGGGATACATTAATTTTATCCACAGGTTGCCCTAACAGGCAATTCATCTAATTATAAAGTGACCAGATTTTTTTTTAAAAGCGGGACGGGGGGGCGGGCCCGCCTGGGCGCCGCCATTTGTTTTGCCCTCTGCGCATGCTCAGAACGCTGCGCATGCGCAGAGGGCAAAACACAGCAAATGTCGGCGTCCAGGTGGGGGGGGAGGCGGGAGGCCTTTCCTCGCCTCCCGCCTCCCCTTCGGGGGCTGCCCTGGGGCCGGGCTGGCAAGCAACGAACGGGAGGCAGGAGACGGGGAAAGGAGGCAGCCGGCAGCTTACCTGTCGCGAGCTCCAGGCATCCAACCGCCGCGGTCTCCTGGTCGCCCGTCCGGCCCCAGGGCAACGGCGGCAGCGAGGCGACGGGGGAAGGAAGGGGAGGGGGACGAGGAAGGGCTGTTTGCGCCACCGGCGGAGCTCAAACCGGCGACGGCAGCGGCGACGGCTCCTCGTCCCTCACCCCTCCACCCGCATCCCAACAGCAGCGGCGCCTCCGAGGGCGGGGCTAGGGATGGGGCGGGGGAAGGAGAGGAGGAGCAGCCCCCCTTCCCCCTCTCCCCAGCAGGCAGCCGCCTCGCTGAAATTCCGCCCGACTTGCTTCCGGTACCTCTCTTTTGCTTCCCCTTAAGGTGACCAGACGTCCCGCTGTTTCGGCATTCTTTTCAAAAAAGCGGGACTTTTTCAAAAGAATGCGGGACGCGGGACACACGCTTGAAAAGCGTGTCTGTCCCACCAAAAGCGGGACGTCTGGTCACCTTATCTAATTAGCAATTATTAATTCAGTTAATATTATTGTATGCCTGGGCTAAGTTGAGGGCCTCCAGAGGGATTGGTTCCACTCCAATCATCTTTAACCAGCTAAAGCAGAGGTCTTCAAATTTGGCAACTTTAAGACTTGTGGACTTCAACTCTCAGAATTCTCGAATTCTGGGAATTGAAGTCTACAAGTCTTAAAGTTGCCAAGTTTGAAGACCTCTGAGCTAAAGGATTACCAAACCTCTGTAGAGGATTCCAACTTTGCTGCTGCAAATGAAGTTTCCTACTTTCCATATCCTTCATCAATTCTGATAATTTGCTTGAAATATTTACCACGTTTGAATGATATATTGAGCTATAAATTAGCTATACGGAGTTGGACTTACATAATACACCAGCTGACCAAAACATTTAGCCAATTCTAATCACAGCTGAGCGAGTTAGGTAAAGGTCTTTACTTAAGACAGGTGAGTATATTGTATAAACATAACTGTAGACACACTATCATCACTGCAGGATTGGGCGTCTGTGGTTTCAATTGTACACACACAAGGTATCCATTCAGTAATTTCAATTTGGGACATTTGAAGTGAGCCACAATTCTTCTCAGGCACAGAGTTTGTTCCCACATTGTGTTAAGCTAGAATGCAATTTGTTTGGCTTTGACTTAGTGGGTTGGGAATCTAGTCATTGTAGCTTGCAAACCATGTTTATATGGTTAGTTTTAAGCATGAATCACTCTACTATGGCTTATACAAATATGCTTAAAATAAACCAGGGCTTGATCATTTCTCGCATCTCCTCCAACTTAAGGAAAAGATCTGCATAATAATATAACTGCCTAACTTAGAAAGGAGCCAGTCCCCTAATGAGATATGTTTATGTGGCTAGCCCTAAAATAAAAGGAAGCAAATTATTAATGTTTAGATGTGGATTAAATGATTAATCTACACAGCAACCAACATACCCTGGGCAGATTATGACAGTTTCTTTTTTAAAACTGAAAAGGAACACAAACAAATCATTAAAATGCATTAGCAGAAGGAAAAGCCAGTGATATCAAAATGAAAAGCCAATTATGGGGCTATTTGGGCGAAGACTATTTTTGCCTGGTGCCTGGAAGACATAAGGCCCAGCCACCATTCCTGGGGATAGAGGACTATCCAGAAGTGAGGTTCAACAGCTGGAAAGTCTTTTCGCCTCTTCCTTTCTGAGGAGGAAGGGGACATTCAGCAAGAGGCACTCTTTGAGATGCTACGAATGAAAATCAGCAGCAAAACTTCAAGCAATTTCTGATGAAAGCCAACTTTTCAATATTCCCTGTCCCTAAGGATAGCCATCTTCAAAGAATGGTGAATTTGTCTCAATAGCTATTCCAGATTGTCTCCCCGTGGCCAATCTGACCCTGCAGAAGTTAAGAGATAGGTCCCATTTGACCTTCTTATTCTGCACTACTCCACCTTATCACATTGCTGACCCCTTCCTTGCCTAAATCACACCCCCACTCGTTTTATCTTGTGACTTGCACGAACCTTCCTTGGCTACCACCTGAGGCTCTCAGGAACTAACCAGATGTGGAGGAGAGATAATCCCTCAGAAGGGGGTGATCACGTTGCTTGGACATCCTTGTTTCCATTGATGAATCTGATAAGCAACCTCAGAAGGTGCTGGGCTTATAATAAATGGTCATTTTCTTCCTTTCCCTCCAGAATGTGTGATAGGAAGCCAGCAACCACACAAAAGACCTGCCTTCTTTGATTTTACCCTTGGCCTGTCGGCAGGAAATGTTGCACATTTGGGTCAACCAGGATAAACAAGGAGGGCTTCCTCTTTTGAGAAATCGACCTGAAGCAGAACTTTCCTTTGCAGGAAAGGGGGCTTGCAGATTTACATCATGTCTCAGCAAAAAGTGGCAAGAAAGAAGCTTGCTCCTACGGGTGTCTCTCCTTTTCTTTTCCTTTTTTTTGTTTTTGTTTGAAGGAGGATTGTGAACTTCAGGTTCCAACCACAGATCAGTTATGTATCATAACAGGAAAGATGAGAAGTGAGATATTGCCCAACCCTGAGAGGGAGAAATGATCTGGCAAATAGGAAGGCTTCATAGTCAACCGACGGTTCTTCTTGCCGATTTCCCCCCAGTCTGCTTGCTTTCTGCTGCAAATATGCTGGCAGGCAGACCCATAGAATGCAACACAGAGTCCACCATTAAGTGGAAATATATGCAAAATGCAAATTGTTGCAAAATGTTCCCAATAAGGGATCGCTAATCTGTATTTAACCAATATTCAGCTTCTAGTTGCCTTTACATTCTTGAAAGGGGACAAGGATGATTAGGTGGCTGAAAAGTAAGACCTTTTGAAAGGGGAGAAGGACTGATCAGTTTCTGCCAGTCTGGATATTTCTTTCATCGCTAGCACAGTCTTGAAACATCCAAAATGATAGAATAGAGCTGGAAGGGACCTTGGAGGTCTTCTAGTCCAGCCCCCTGCTCAAGCAGGAGAACCCATACCATTTCAGACAAGTGGCTGTCCAGTCTCTTCTTAAGAACCTCCAGTTCTTAAGAAGCACCCACAACTTTTGATGGCAAGTTGTTCCACTGGTTATTTGTTCCTACTGTTAAATAGTTTCTCCTTAATTCCAGGTTGCTTCTCTCCTTGATTAGTTTCCATCCATTGTTTCTTCTCCTGCCCTCTGCTGCTTTGGAAAATAAGTTGACCCCTTCCCCTTTGTGGCAGGATCTCAAATACTGGAAGGCTGCTATCATATCACCCCTAGTCCTTCTTTTCTCTAGACTAGCCAAACCCAGTTCCTGCAACCGTTCTTCTTTATTTTTTAGTCACCAGGCCTTTAATCATCTTAGTTGCTCTTCTCTGCACTTTTTCCAAAGTTTCATATCGATAGGCATCATCAAATGGGGTACCCAGAAATTGACCATATTATTGGTAGAGGAGATGGAAGATATTAGAAGAAGTGGCCAAGGCTGACTGGGGAACAAACTGTGAATTGCTCGGGCAAGTTCTAGGGTCACCTGAGTAGTGCTCTGGTGAGGGAGTAGGAATGTGTGGGAGTAGGAATGGAGTTCCAGAGAAAAAAAATTGCAGACTACAGGAACCAGGAGCACCACTCAGGTGACCCTGAGGACACAGATAAACCTCCAAGTGCTTCAACGATCCTCTAAAAGGATGCAAGTGACCAGCTGTCTGCAAGGAATATAAATCCTTCCATTCCCCAATGTCCGGTCAGAGCTGAAGAAGCTTCTTGGATGAGAAACGAAACGTCTTCAAAAGAAAAAAACAAGGAAGTCCAGTTACCTCCTGAAAAAAGCACCTTTGGGACAACCATGACCTGGATGACTGAGAATCTCTACAGACTTTTAGCTATACAATTTGGGATGGACACCCTTGGAATGGTGTGGGAGTAGGAATGGATTTCCAGAGGGGGAAAAAATTGCAGACTACGGGAACCATTAGCACCATTCAGGTGACCCTGAGGACACAGATAAACCTCCAAGTGGTCTCAACGACCCTCTAAAAGGATGCAAATGACCAGCTGTCTGCAAGGAATATAAATCCTTCCATTCCCCACCATCCAGTCAGAGCTGAAGAAGCTTCTTGGATGAGAAGCGAAATGTCTTCAAAGAAAAACCAGAAAGTCCAGTTGCCTCCTGAAAAAGCGCCAAACTTAAATTCTGATATAATTTATTCCTTGATAAAGTGTGCTTATTACCACCATCGCTACACACATCCTTGCAAACAGAGAATCCACTGGTCCCAAAAGTCCACCATTTGTGTATGGAGGCCACACCTTCGTGCCTTTTGATGAAGGCCAAACTGGGTTTTCCTGGGTATGTTAAACTACAATGTTTCCCAAGCTTTTCTTATTACCTCTGTTCAGTGGTGGGTTCCTACCAGTGCGGTCCACTCTATAGCACCGGTAGCGGCCCGCTGGTGACGTCACAGTACCGGTGCGGTCGGTTGCCGTTGCCTGGGCGCCGCCATTTTTTAAAAAGAATTAATTTAAAAAAAAAATTTCTTCTGCGCATGCCCAGAAGCCGAGCTTCCGGCACTGCGCATGCGTTGCCTTCCTACTCCACAGTGAGTCCAAGCAAGGGAGGATGGCTGAGGGAGCGCGTGAGATGCTGAAAGAACGGGCGGCAGGAGCTATCTCCATTCCCCTCCCTTCAGCAGTCCGAGAAGCCACGAACGCGCGGTGATGATCCCAGGCATTTCTGCACGTTTGAGGCTTCTCGAGCTGCTGAGGGGAGGGGGAATGGGTGGCAGGACCTATCTCAGTTCCCCTCCCTTCAGCAGTCTGAGAAGCCACGCCCACCTGGTCACATGGCTGGCAAGCCACACCCACAAAATAAGCCATGCCCACAGAGTGGTAGTAAAAAAAATAGGAACCCGCCCCTGCCTCTGTTGGGGAAAGCTGCAATGATGCACACTTCCCTGCTGAGGATGATAGGAGTTGTAGTCCTACATGAAGTTGGAGAATGTTGCTGGAGTAGTAAAATCAGACTATTTGTTCACTTATTGATTGATTGAATTTCTATAGCCACCCATCTCAATCCAATTGACTCAGAGCAGCAAACAATATCACAATAATCAAAACCATTTTTAAAAACATCAAAACGGTTACAAATTATACACATAGGCAGCTGAAAATTATCATAAAAATTACATTAAAATTAACAGCACAACCAGGTAATGGAACCACTAACACTTTCAGGATCCCTTGGGCATATTCTACCTATTCTGTCTCAGTTTATTTCATAGTTTAAAAACTGAATTGTAGGATGGCATTACCATTTTAGTCTTGTACAAAAGCTGAGAAAATTTATTCTACTATTGCATTCGGTGTCTTCGTTTTAACTTTGCATTATTTGGCTTCTTTTATGTAACTTTTTAAAAATAACAGAATGAAATTAACACAGTTTATTTTCTACTGCTATTAGTTGCACTTTGCAAAATGCTATAAACTTGCAATAAAAGAAGTTGGAGAAGATTGCTTAAAAGCATGATCATAGCGAGGAGGCGGTGAGCGCTTTTCCAAACATATCTTTGCAACTTAGGAATGGGGTTCCCACACCAGCAAAACAAATCTTGGCAATGTATCAGATTTCTCTCCATCAGGAACATGATAGCAATTGCACTTAGACTTATACACTGCTTCATAGTGCTTTACAGCTCTCTCTAAGCGGTTTACAGAGTCAGCCTATTGCCCCCAACAATCTGGGTCCTCATTTTACCCATCTCGGAAGGATGGAAGGCTGACTCAACCTTGAGCCGGTGAGATTCGAACTGTTAAATTGCAGGCAGCCGGCAGGCAGCAGAAGTAGCTTGCAGTACTGCATTCTAACCACTGCGCCACCACGGCTTATAATGGTGGGATCAACATAAAATCTTGCCTAGAGACTTCCAGTGTTTCTCCTAAGGTCATATCATCACTACCCTGTTTCCCCCAATATAAGACATCCCCTGATAATAAGCCCAATCGGGCTTTTGAGTGCATGGCAATAAGGCCAAGCGCTTATTTCAGGGTTCAAAAAAATATAAGACAGGGTCTTAGTTTCGGGGAAACACAGTAAATAATCATGGGCTGTACAAGATCCTGAAGTATAGCAGATTAAAGTTAAGAATGTGTTTCATACTTTGGATTTGAATCATATAATTTCCCTAAAGTGGTGAATTTAGGACGGAAGGGAACCAAAGCATTTTGCTCACTTTTATCAACCAAATTCTCCAAAAACTTGGTGGGGAGCAACGTTCTCACCAAATTTTCTAGAATCTTCTGGAGTGGGGTAACAGTTTCTTCTAATTCTGGAAGTTGAAGTCCACGCATCTTCAAGTTGCAAAGGTTGAGAAACATTGATTTAGAGCAGGGGTCGGCAACCCACGGCTCCGGAGCCGCATGCGGCTCTTTGGGCCCCCTGCTGTGGCTCCCTGTCCCATCACTGGCTGGCCTCACCCTCCCCTCCCTCCCCTCCCTCCCCTGGCCTGAGAACGTAAGGGCGACAGCGGGAATGGAGAAGCAGCTGGGGCTGATTCTCCGGCACTGGTTGAGGAACGATTGCCACCCCCGGCACAGGTTTTCCTTCGGGCAACCCTCCCTCCTCCCCCTCTTGCGACTCCCTGGCTGGCTGTGGTGGGGCCAGGAGGGTGCGCATGCGTGTGGAGACCCTCCTTCTGGAAGCCGTGGAGCCGCGAGAACCTTCCTTCTGGAAGCGAAAAGCCGCAGAGGGAGGGCGGCTTCTCGCTTAAGGAGGCTCTTTGGATGCAGCTTCTCTCCTGCCCTAAGGATCTGGCAATCGCCTTGCCATGCCCCACCCCGCATGAGAGGAGAAGGAGGGGGAGGGGGTCCAGGGAGCCTTAGTGCAGGAGCGAAGTACCTGCCTTTGCGTCATATTTCCGCGAAGGCAGCCTTCGCTTCCTGCCACTTTGGGCTGGAGCTTAGGGCCTCCCCGCTCGGCCGAAGAGCTGTGGGGGTGGGGTGGACACGGCAAGGCGATGGCCAGATCCTTAGGGCAAGAGAGAAGCTGCATTCAAAGAGCCTCCTTAAGCGAGAAGCCGCCCGCCCTCCGTGGCTTCTCGCTTCCAGAGGAAGGTTCTCACTTCTCCACGGCTTCCAGGGGGATCTCCCCATGCATACGCACCCTCCTGGCCCTGCCACAGCCAGCCAGGGAGTCGCGAGAGGGGGAGGGAGGTCGCCCGAAGGAAAGCCTGTGCTGGGGGTGGTTATCGTTCCTCAGCAGAGAGAGAGAGAAGGAGAGAGAGAGGGAGAAAGAGAGATGGGAGAGGGAGAAAGAGATGGAGAGAGAGGGAAAAGCGAGAGAGAGAGAGATCCCTGTTTCCCATAGAAAAGAAAACAGCCACAAAACCTGGGTAGGCATGGCTGGAGGCAGGGGTGAAATCCAGCAGGTTTTAACAGGTTCTGGAGAACCGGTAGTGGAAATTCTGAGCAGTTTGGAGAACTGGCAAATATCACCTCTGGCTGGCCCCAGAGTGGGGAGGGAATGGAGATTTTGCAATATCCTTCCCTTGGAGTGGGGAGGGAATGGGGATTTTGCAGTATCCTTCCCCTGCCACACCCACCAAGCCATGCCCACCAAGCCACATCATGCCCATCAAGCCAGAACCGGTAGTAGAAACATTTGGATTTCACCATTGGCTGGAGGTCATGTGACTCGGTGGGAGTGAGTGACGTCAAGTTGGCCATGCCCACCCAGGTTTTGTGGCTCCGGATGTTTTGTTTTCTCTGGGAAATGGGTCCAAATGGCTCTTTGAGTTTTTAAGGTTGCCGACCCCTGGTTTAGAGAAATCCATAGGATGAAACATTCCATAACTCTGCATGTTTGCTATTAATTCATTAAAATGATAGAGGTAGAGGCTAAATATTGTACCTATGAACCCACCCCACCCCCAGATTGTGTTCCACTCTTCCAAAAGTGCTTCTACAGGATATAAAGCAAGACTTTTGTGTTGAGAGTTTTGCCCCAAGCAATCGCATGATTGAAGCCCTCTGGCATTATCAAAGATGAGTAGGGGTCTGGAGGCTAAACTATATGATGAATGATTGGGGAACTGGGTATGTCTAGTCTAATGAAGAGAAGGACTAGGGGTGATATGGTATCTGTCTTCCAGAACTTGAGGGGCTGTCACAGAGAAGACGAAGTGAAGCTATTCTCCAAAGATCTGAAGGTAGGACAATGAGTAACAGGTGGAAGAGCACTAAAGAGACATACAACCTAGAAGTAAGGAGAAATTTCCTGACAGTGGGAACAATTAATCAGTGGAACGGCTTGCCTCCAGAAGTTGTGGGTGCTCCATCACTGGAGGTTTTCAAGAAGAGAATGGACAGCTATTTATCTGGAATGGTATAGATGTCTATGGAGATTCTCCATCATCCAGGTCCTGGTTGTCCCAAAGGTGCTTTTTCAAGAGGCAACTGGACTTTCTTGTTTTTTCTTTTGAAGACATCTCACTTCTCATCCAAGAAGCTTCTTCAGCTCTAACTGTCAGAGCTGAAGAAGCTTCTTGGATGAGAAGCACAATATCTTCAAAGAAAAACCAGAAAGTCCAGTTGCCTCTTGAAAAAGCACCTTTGGGATGGCGTGAGGTTTCCTGCTTGCGCAGAGGGTTGGACTAGAAGATCTCCAAAATCCCTTTCAATCCTATTGGTCTACGTTCTATGTTCTACTTTATGTGCATGGCATATGAAAAGGAGTCTATCTTCAGTTGCATAATTGTGGTTGCCATCTTGACTTTTTTGACCTCCTGACTATGGAAACTCCAGTCCTGGCTGTGCTTTGGGATCAAAGGAAAGGAAGACTGATATTTTAAAAAAATATTAAAAACAGATGCTCTGCGTGATTGATCATTTCCAACCTTCCTGAGCCTAAGACCAGAATTCAGCCTTCTCCCGTAAATGTAGCTATGCTGGGGAATGCTGGGATTTGAAGTCCGCAAGTCTTAAAGTTGCCAAGATTGGACACCCCTGTATTAAACTGAATGGCACAGATTAGAATTGGTAAGGATCAGGGGTGGGTTCTAACTTACCTCGCTACCGGTTCGCTTCCTCCCATGCCGCGTGGGCGCGCCTCGTGGGCACGCGCATGCACAGTACCAAAAAATCCGGGGGGGGGGGGAGAAAGATGAAAACAAGATGGCGACTGCATGCACAGTGCCAGAAACTCGGCTTCTGCGCATACTCAGAAGAAAAAAAATTCAAAAAAAATTCAAAAAAAATTCAAAAAAAAATGTAAAAAAAAGATGGCAGCGCCCACGGACCAGCACCAAGCGAACCGGGTCTGTGATGTCATCATGACATCACCAGTGGGTCGCTACCAGTTCAGGCGAACCAGTCCAAACCAGGAGGAACCCACCCCTGGTAAGGATGGAGCTGAAGCCTGAGGTGCACCCAGAAGAACCACATTCTTAAGCTTCTTTCTATTTGGGAGGGGGGGAATTGGATAGTTTTTCTCCAGGGTCAAAACTGGTCAAAACAGGCAGGGTTTCTTTTCAATTAGAAAAGGGTGGAGCATTTGAGCGGCTGCTTCTTTCAAAATGGCTGTTTCTTCTCTGGATCAAGTCAGATTGGTCACATTTTACCCCTCTTCCACCCGAAAACCTTAAACGAGTCCAACTCAGCTGAACCGAGACAAAGGGCATTCGTGTTATTTATAATATTTCAGAAAGGGTTGGTGCTAGAAGGGAGAGTTTGGGGGAAAAGAAGCCAAATTCTGGTGTGGAGCCAACTGACATGACATAGTTCTGACCTTAGTAATCAAATATATGTGCAAATAAATAAAGAAGCAAGACAGCAATTTTCCTCCAAGGGATCATGGTGACGTGCGCATATGCTTGGGAGTGTGGCCAGCTAGCAGCAACACTTGTAAAGTGCCTTTCTGATGCCAGGCCCCTGTCTTGGGGTCTGGAGACAGTCAAGTTCTCCGCTAGAAGAGGCTAACTCCAGCAACCAAAGGAATTCTGCAGAGACCTCCACCATTTAAACATCACATGAGCGATATGCTTAACCCCCTTAACTCCAGATCTGCCCTTCTCTGTTCTGGCTGTCCTCTCCAGCCCACCCCCCTTCTCCTTGGGGGGTTCTGTGTCCTTTAGCCTAGAAAATCACCTCTGCCGTTCCTACTGTTGGCTTCTACTAATGTAGCTGGAAAGTCTGGCAGGACTCATAATCTGCAGCAAAGGTTTCAGGGAGCAGAGCAGGACTTGGAGAGCACAATAAGGCATGGTTTGCATAGCATGATTTAGAGAAACATTGGCTTACAGAAAAATAGTTGCCTTTAATGCAATGTGCTAAGCATGCCACAATGGCTTGATTCACACTATCGGTTTAAGTCTAAAGCATCCTGGGTGAAAGCGTAGTCTGAGAGATAATGCAATTTCAATTCAGAATACTGTAGAGCTGGAAGGGATCATGGAGGTCTTCTAGCCCAACCCTCTGCTCAAGCAGGAGACCCTATACCAGTGATGGCGAACCTATGGCACGCATGCCACAGGTGGCACGCGGAGCCATATCTGAGGGCACACGAGGCGTTGCCCTATGTCAGCTCCAGTGCACATGCGCACGCTGGCCAGCTGATTTTCAGCCTTCTTTTCGGCCGTTTTCGCTCTCCCCATGGCGAAAACGGCCCAACCAGAAGTTCACTTGTGTGCTCACCCTCAGCTTCCTTTTCGCTGTCAGAGGTCTTCAGGAACTTCTTCAGCTTTGGACAGTTGCAGACAAGCCTCGCACATCTCAGCCCATTTCTTCTGCAGCCGGGAAGGCTTTCCTGAAGCCTGTGTAGCTGATAACAGAGCTCCGGATCGAAACGGAGCTCTGTTATCAGCTGCAAAGGCCTTTCCTGAAGACCTTTCCTTAAGGCCTCTGCAGCCAATAACAGAGCGCTGGATCCATCCGGAGCTCTGTTATCGGCTACAGAGGCCTTCAGGAAAGCCTTCCCAGCTGCAGAAGAAATGGGCCGAGGTGTGTGAGGCCTGGTTGCAACTATCTGAAGGTAAGTAATAGGGCAGCTCCACTTCCGTTTCGTTTCCAAACTTCCAGTTTGCCCATTGGGCCATTTTTCGCCGCCCCCAGGCTTCAGGAAGCTTTCCTGAACCCTGGGGAGAGTGAAAAACAGCCCAATGGGCCTACTGGAAGTCAGGAGGCTTCAGTGAGGCCTGTGCGCATGCGCAGTGGGGGACAGTGGGGGGTTGTGCGCATGCGCATGGCATTGCATTATAGGTGTGGGCACGCACACGTGTGCACCCTTTTGGCACCCGAGCCGAAAAAAGTTCGCCATCATTGCCCTATACCATTTCAGACAAGTGGC
Source organism: Diadophis punctatus similis (assembly GCA_023053685.1). Lineage (NCBI taxonomy): Eukaryota > Metazoa > Chordata > Lepidosauria > Squamata > Dipsadidae > Diadophis > Diadophis punctatus. The sequence continues at coordinate 17,506,435 of JALIGW010000015.1, read as the reverse complement.
TGTCCAGTCTCCTCTTAGAAACCTCCAGTGATGCCAAACTCATTGCAAAGGTTCTATGTTATCTATGTACTTATGCTCATATAGTGGTGGAAACCTGGGTGCTCTTAGACCAGGCCACTTTAGCTGACTGTGATCCACAGGTCAGCGGTTCAAATCTCACCGGCTCAAGGTTGACTCAGCCTTCCATCCTTCCGAGGGAGGTAAAATGAGGACCCAGATTGTTGGAGGCAAGATAAATATACATTGCTTACTGGTGTAAACCGCTTAGAGAGTGCTTGCACTGTGAGGCGGTATATAAATCAAATAAATAAATAAATAAATAAACAAACAAATAAACAAATGAATGAATAAATAAATAAATAAATAATAAATAAATAAATAAATAAATCAAATAAATAAATAAATAAACAAACAAACAAATAAACAAATGAATAAATAAATAAATAAATAATAAATAAATAAATAAATAAATTAAATAAATAAATAGTTCAATACCAAATTGGATGAACCCACAATGTTCCTGATGTACAGCAGCCATTGCTCCATTTCCACTAGAATAACTTGGAGGAATCACACAGACACAGACACACACACAGACACACACACACACACACACACCACATTTGACTCCTCCCAGATCCATGAATGTATTCTTCTCCCTTGGATGCTAGGCTTACCAAGTTGACTGGAATAAGAGAAATTTAAAATGTCTTGAAGAGAGAGAGAAACACGGTACATCTGGAGTGCAGAGTCAATATGAAATGACTGGGAAGAAGAGGATTGGGTTCACCTAAAACCGTTGCCCCTCCTGACTTTCCAGATTGTGTGAACTCACCCATCGTGTTTCATAAATGATGGTTTATGGCTTAGCATGTAGATTAATTCAGCCAACTGTGGCTAAGTCAATAAACCATGGATAAACAACAGCAGCATCATTTCCAATCCCATGGAGATGTGATAAATAAGTCAAAAGGTGAATAATTATTCTGCTTGTCCTGTTGCTTCCAAAAGCTTTTTAAAAAATGTGACTCAGTTATGAAGGAGAGGAATCTCTTCTTTCTTAGGCAGACCAGATAGATGAGGAACTGTGGTTTGCAGAATGGATTCTTGCTATTTAAATGTGAAACACAGCCATGACCTTTAAAATACTTCAGTAAACTGGCCTTACAAGTGGATACAGAGGGAAAACCAAGATTAATTCAATCAGAAACTAAAATGGAAGAGCTGAGACACCCACCCACTCCTCCAGGGTGGCACATCAGCTTATTAAAGAGTTCAAAAGTTCATTGGAGGAATGATTCTCGTGGGCTGCATAAGAAGACGAAAAATAAATAAATAGTTCAGCAGAAAAAAGGCTGAATCCATTCGTTGGCGTCTATGTGTTGGTTAATTTGTGTCTTGGTGTTTTATTTTTATCCTCTTGTGGTAGTCACGTTACTGTCCAACCTTGTAGCCACACAGAGCTCACAACTTGCTTCAGAATAGCACTCCATCAATAAAGGGGATATGAAACTCAGACAAGGATGCTCCGGGGCATGGTTGACAAATGTAATGGTGTCTAGTATAGTGAAATAAACATTTTAGGAGCACCAAGCCATGTGATCTGGAAGCTTGTATCTCAGCATCTTTGCGGATTCCTGGGAAGATGTCAGACTTGGAGACAATGCAGTGAAAACACATAATCAATCAATCAATCAGAATAGAGCTGGAAGGGACCTTGGAGGTCTTCTAGTCCAACCCCCTGCTCAAGCAGGAGACATTTGAGACAAGTGACTGTATAATCTCTTCTTAAAAACCTCCAGTGATGGAGCACCCACGATTTCTGGAGGCAAGCTGTTCCATTGGTTAATTGTCCTCATTGTTAGGAAGTTTTTCCTTAATTCCAGGTTGCTTCTCTCTTTGGTAAGGTGACCAGACGTCCCGCTTTTGGCGGGACAGACACGCTTTTTAAGCGTGTGTCCCGCGTCCCGCATTCTTTTCAAAAAGTCACGCTTTTTTTGAAAAGAATGCGGAAACAGCGGGACATCTGGTCACCTTAGAGGGGAAGCAAAAGAGAGGTACCGGAAGCAAGTCGGGCGGAATTCCAGCGAGGCGGCTGCCTGCTGGGGGGAGAGGGAAGGGAGGCTGCTCCTCCTCTCCTTCCCCCGCCCCATCCCTAGCCCCGCCCTCGGAGGCGCCGCTGCTGTTGGGAGGGGTGAGGGACGAGGAGCCATCGCCGCTTTGAGCTCACGAGCGGCCCCTCCGGCGGCGCAAACAGCCCTTCCTCGTCCCCCTCCCCTTTCTTCCCCCCCGTCGCCTTGCTGCCGCCGTTGCCTTGGGGCCGGGCGGGTGACCGGGAGACCGCGGCACTTGGATGCCTGGAGCAAGTAAGCTGCCGGCTGCCTCCTTTCCCTGTCTCCCGCCTCCCGTTCGTTGCTTGCCAGCCCGGCTGAAGGGGAGACGGGAGGCGAGGAAAGGCCTCCCGAAGAGGAGGCGGGCTCCCGAAGGGCTGGCAAGCAACGAACGGGAGGCGGGAGACGGGGAAAGGAGGCAGCCGGCAGCTTACCTGTCGCGAGCTCCAGGCGCCCTCCCGCCTCCCCCCCCAACCTGGACGCCGACATTTGCTGTTTTGCCCTCTGCGCATGCGCAGCGTTCTGCGCATGTGCAGAGGGCAAAACAAATGGCGGCGCCCAGGCGCCCCCCCCCATCCCGCTTAAAAATAAATAAATCTGGTCACTTTACTCTTTGGTTAGTTTCCAACCGTTGTTTCTTGACTTGCCCTCTGGTGCTTTGCAGAATAATTTGAGCCCCTCTTCTTTGTGGCAGCCCCTCAAATACTGGAAGACTGCTATCATGTCACCCCTAATTCTTCTTTTCTTTAGACTAGCCAAACCCAAATCCTGCAGCCATTCTTCATATGGTTTGGTCTCCAGGCCTTTGATCATCTTAGTTGCTCTTCTCTGAACTTTTTTCAAAGTCTCCACATCTTTTTTGTAGTATGGTGACCAAAATTGTTTGCAGTATTCCAGGTGTGGCCTTACTAGGGTTTTATAAAGTGGTGCATGTGATCTTGATTCCATGCCTCTGTTTATACAATCCAGGATTGTATTAGCTTTTTTGGCTGCTGCTGCACATTGCTGACTCATATTCAAGTGATCATCCAGTGGGACATACCACAATTAATTTTGTTTCTACTTGGAAACCACTTTGGGACTTTGTGCTTGAGATGGGAAAAAACTCAAAACCTTGATTTGGGTTGTTGCTGATTAGATAGAAATGTTGTTATAGAAATGGCTAGTACAGATTATTATATAAAAATAAAAAGTTGAGGTGTTATGTTACTACCTTATTCTACTGTACCAAAAGGATCAGAAGTCAATGCTTTTTTTTTCTTTTTCCCATTATCCTAAACTTTTTTCTCTTCCCCTTTTCCTCTATTATTTTCCCATTGTCTTCCTTTTCCTTTGTATTTCTGTATTTTATATTTTGATAAACTTAATAAAATATTTTTTGTAAAAAGGAGTGATGTCTTTGTGAATCTAGAACAGATCTAAAGTTACTAGGCCAGCTATTAAATAGGCATAAGAATTGATTGATGGGAATTCATATGGCGAATGTTTGTATGGATAAAAGAAAAATTAACCTGAGCAGTTTACATCTGTGTAAATCTTGTCTAGCATCCAAAGGTGACATGGTTAATCATGCCCAGAAGCCAAAAAGCCAAAAAATTCTTTAAAAAAGATGGCGATGCGTGTGACTGTCCGGCGAAGACGGCACCGGAGCAGTCGCGCGCAAATTGTGTAATTGGCAGGTCCCTACCAGAGCTGCGCACTGGACCGCACCGGTAGGAACCCACTCCTGAAGCAAAGCCAATGGGAAAACCAGATTCACTTAACAACCATTTTACTAACTTAACCACTGCAGTGATTCACTTAACAACTGTGGCAAGAAAAGTCATAAAGCGAAAACAATCTCACAACAAATTTCTCACTTAGCAACAGAAATTTTGGGGTCAATTGTGGTTGTATGTTGAGAACTCTCTGTAATACAAAAATCAGTTCTGGTGCATTGGAATCAGGTGAGTTTTAATTTTCTCAAACCTGGTAGCATTTCCAGAAGGATGAAAATTACCATTCAAATTATAAACCAGACCTTTTCTTCCTGAGAATAAGTGGCAGACAACTAGAAAAAACTTACGGAAGACTCGTTTTTGTACCTGGTAACTGCAGTGAGATTATTACATGCCCCCAAATGGGAAGACTGTGAAATACCTACAGTGGAAGAATGGTTAGTGAAGATGACAGAATTTGTAGAGATTGCAAAGTTTACTTCCTTCACTAGAGAAAAAATAAGCTATATTTGATAGTGATTGGAAACCGTTTATGGAGTTTTTGCTGAAAATGGAAAAAATGAATTTGTGGTTTGTGGGTTTAGCATAGAATATGAAAGGCAAATATTGAAATTGAAATTTGAAAGGATGTCTACAGTAGGAAAAAAAGTGCCTTTGCAACAGCCAAGAGGTAGAGGCAGCGGGCAAAAGTCTTCTGATTTGAAATTTTCTGTTCTGTGCAGGTAGCGCTTGACTTACAATCGTTTGAAGTCAGGACCACACTGAAAAAAGTGACTTATGACCATTTTTCACACTTACGATGGTTGCAGCATCCTGTGGTCACGTAATCAAAATTTGGATGCTTCGTGACTGACTCGTATTTATGACGGTTGCAGTCTCCCAGGGTCACGTGATTCCCCTTTGCAACCTTCTGACAAGCAAAGTCAATGGGGAAGCCAGATTCACTTAACAACCGTGTTACTAACTTTACAACCACAGTGATTCATTTAAGAACAGTGGCACAAAAGGTTATAAAATGGGGCAAATTTCACTTAACAAATGTCCCACATAGCAACGGAAAAGTTGGGCTCAATTGAAGTCGTAAGTCGAGGACTACCTGTATTAAAGGCGTTGTCAGAGAGATCTAATCTCAACTATGCCGAGTCACAGCTTCAAGCATGCAGTAGAAACCACAATGATGTGCAAATGATGAAATGTGTGTTGTGACATCACATTGCAAGCCTTGGCCCCTTGTGCTTCTCTTCTGATATTAGGGCAGCTCCATAAATCACAGGGTTTGTATAATGACATCACAATCTACATAGCCACTTGTCCTCTTTTTCATTTTCCTCTGCAGGCATCCATGACTCCGACATGACCCTTCCGCCAACTAATTTTTGATGGCAGTGCCAAACTAGGGAAGAGATTCAATCAATCAGAATAGAGCTGGAAGGAACCTTTGAGGTCTTCTAGTCCAGCCCCGTTTTCAAACCATAACCCTTTATGGTTAGAGACAAATGGCTGTCCAGTCTCTTCTCTTTTTCTTAGTTCAATTTTTTATTTTATTTTAATACAAATAATCCATTAAACAGTGTGTCGTCCGGGTACAAATGTTTTGTGCAATAACAGTTAAAGTTTACAGCCATATTCATTATCTTATCTATTCTTAAGTTAATACCAATACTTAACATATCTAATATTATAACAGTCCTCTTCTTGACTTATTTAACTCTATTAATACATTTTTCTATATTTTACTCCTTTACTTTTATTTCTAATTTTCATATTTATTCTCTAACCATCGGTAAAATAACTCCCATATAATATAATATTCGGTTTGTTCTTTCTCTTTGATTGCCAATGTTAACCTATTCATTTCTGCACATTCTAATATTTTCCTAATCACATTCTCCTTTGTGAGAATCTCTTCACTTTTCCAATTTTGTGCAAATACAATTCTCGCTGCAGTTATTACATGAATAATCAAATATACATTTTCTTTACTATAAGTTTCTGGTAAAATCCCCAATAAGAATATTTCAGGTTTCAAATTAATATGTTGTTGTATCATCTTCTCCAACCACATACGTATTTTTGCCCAATATTTTTTGGATTCTACACATGTCCACCACATATGGTAATATGACCCAGGCGTCTGATGGCATTTCCAACATTTAGCTGATTTATCTTTAAGCATCTTTGCCAGTCTTGCCGGTGGAAAATGCCATCTGTAAAACATTTTATACAGATTTTCTTTGTATGCAATTGACATTGTTAATTTATAATTTCTATCCCATAATTGCTGCCATTTTTCTAATTCTATCGTGTAACCAACAATTTTTGCCCATGCTATCATTGTCTCCTTCACTTGTTCTTCTAGTCTGAAACTCAATAAATAGTTATATAGTTTTTTTTATCACCCTCTCTTTTTCCAATTCTTTTGATAATTGATGACTGATGAGTATCTTAGGCTTTAAAATTCTGTTGTTCTGTATGTAACATGATTGCGTTGCTTTCTGTTTTTGTATTTTGGGTCTTTTGACTGACGTAAGTTCCTACTAATAGACCAAGCAATGAATTTAGGAATTTTGGCTGCTTTCAATATTATGCAATACTTATTTCAGGGCCTGTTAATAAAACCAGATTGCTTTCACTTCACATCTCTCTTAAGGGACGTATGAGAAGATCTTTAGGACTGAGTGGCAACTGATACCGGTAATATATTATTTTGCTAAAATATTACATAATACATCGTTCCTGAATAACTGAATATTGCACGCCACCAGAAGATTTTAAAAAAAACATTTTCAGAATTAATTCTGCTGTCTGTGATCTATTGAAGGGTATATGACAGTGATGGCGAACCTATGGCACGGGTGCCACAGGTGACACGCGGAGCTATATCTGAGGGCATGCGAGGCTTTGCCCTATGTCAACTCCAGCGCGCATGTACGCACTGGCCAGCTGATTTTCGGCCTTCTGGAGGGCAAGGGGGGAGGCCGTTTTCACCCGTTGGGCTGTTTTTCGTCCTCCCCAGGCTTCAGGAAAGCCTCCAGAACCTGTGGATAGCAAAAAATGGCCCAACAGGACAACCGGAAGTTCGGAAATGCAGGGGCAGTGCAGGGGGGTTGTGTGCGCATGCACGAGGGAGGCATTGCATTATGGGTGTGGGCACGCACCATCGCGCCATTGCGAGTGTGCGTGCCCTTTTGGCACCCGAGCAAAAAAAGGTTCGCCATCACTGGTATATAATGTCATCTAATATCTCTTTTACCGGTAAGTTTGCATGATGATTCCTTTTTGTGCTGAGATATAATCCATGTATGTGCACGTTTGGAAATCAAATGTAGACTTCTTTCCAGGAAAGATAGGCAAAGTGAAGGTAAGCAAGAAAAGCCCCCACTTTGCAAAAATGCTGAAATAGGAGAGTTCTTGTACTCACATCCTAATGGTAACCTCTCTGTTTGAACACCAGGATAATTTAATGTTCAGTCCCAATATGCCCACATTCAGATAAGCAGGGACCAGCACTAGACAAACAATTAAGCAGAAAAAATTTTTTTTATCAAGATACTGCCAAGGAGGAAACCACCTCAAAACTGATAGGGCAGACTACTTATTGCATATCAGCTGCATATGAGCCGTGGTGGCACAGTGGTTAGAATGCAGTACTGCAGGCTTCTTCTGCTGACTGCCGGCTGCCTGCAATTTGGCAGTTTGAATCTCACCGGGCTCAAGGTTGACTCAGCCTTTCATCCTTCCAAGGTTGGTAAAATGAGGACCCAGATTGTTGGGGGCAATATGCTGACTCTGTAAACTGCTTAGAGGGGGCTGTAAAGCACTGTGAAGTGGTATATAAGTTTAAGTGCTATTGCTATTGCTATCAACAGGCAGCAAATCCCATCCTCATTTACATTGATAACATTACCAAGTTCAGGGGTCAGCAACCCACGGCTCTGGAGCCGCATGTGGCTCTTTCATCCCTCTGCTGTGGCACCCTGTCGCTCCAATGTGCGACACCCACCAACGCGCAATTTATTAAGCTTTTCGACTCCTGGTAGGCCAACCATGGATAAATCCAAGAAAAGAAAAGTTTCAGAAGAAAACAGAATCTTTAATTCAGCTATATATGCTAGTTTTGTGGCCACTCAGGAAATAGTCAGGCACGGGAAGAGTTCTGTGGCTCCCGGTGTTTTCTTTTCTGTGGGAAACGGTTCCAAATGACTCTCTGGGGGTTTAAGGTTGCCGACCCCTGACCTAGTTGAATAGAATAGAATAGAGCTGGAAGGGACTTTGGAGGTCTTCTAGTCCAGTCCCCCACTCAAGCAGGAGAACCTATACAATCTCATACAAAAGACTGTCCATTTTAAAAACCTCTTTTTAAAAACCTCCAGTGATGGAGTGCCCATGATTTCTGAAGGCAAACTGTTCCACTGGTTAATTGTCCTCTCTGTTAGGAAGTTTCTCCTTGATTCCAGGTTGCTTCTCTCCTTGATTAGTTCCCATCCATTGTTTCTTGTCCTGCTCTCTGAGGCTTTGGAGAATAGCTTGACCCTTTCTTCTTTGTGGCAGCCCCTCAAATACTAGTTGGGTAACGAAAGATCTGCAAAAGCAAAGCACCAAGCTCAGAAAGCACCATGGATGCCACAGTTCAACCCTGAGCCGCAGATATCCCCTTCTATTGGAATAAGCAGGCTCAGTGACGGGAAGCTCCCGTAACCTTCAGCGTTCGCCAGGCATTTGGAGGCTGCTTGCTGTCATACTGCAGGTTCCTTTCCTCCCTGTTTCCCATCCCTCCGTAAGTCATTGTAAAATGAGAAAGCACAGGTCTTTCGCTCTTTGCGGCTTTTAAAGTACTATTTAAAAATAATGGTGGAGAGAGAGAGAAATCAGCGGAGGAACACAATGGCTGCAAGGATAACAGAGTCCTTGGTTATGGAAAACTAAATGCATTCCAGTAAAACGGAAGGCAAGTGATTACTCTCTAAGACCACCGTGGGACCTGCCGTCTGGATTTAGAAACATATGCTCGCTCTCCGAGGTCCCAAGGCAGAATTGGGCAAAAGGAACTGAAAAAGGCTGACTGTGAAAATCAGACGCTGACGGTTCCTCCTTTGCACTTGAATAAAAGCAGTCAGCCAGTTGCTTGCAAACTGCGTGGCCTTCCTGTCTTCAGTTTTTGGGACTGAGCCTCACTTGGCCCAGTGAGCTTCTCTGAGGGCAGCAGAAAGATGGCTGAGCTACATTGGAAGAGGTCACGGTTGAATAACTTTTTGTGTATTGTTATTAGAGGATCTCATCCTCCCTCCAGGTGTTGGAAATGACTACACACAGACACATACCATCAAACAACATTTCCAAATGTTGAGGTGGAGGTCTTCTTCTTCTTCGCGCATGTGCCTGGGGGCAGCACGGGGGGCATTGTGCATCCATGCATGGTGGGAGGGCATTGCATTATGGGTGTGGGTATGCACGCACACACGCGCACACCCTTTTGGCAACTGAGCAAAAAAAGGTTCGCCATCACTGTTCTAGTCTCTTCAAGTGGCTTTCTGTCAGAGACCAACTCTCCACTCCGTAGGGCAGGATAGAAAAGATGTAGCAGTTTGGGTGGAGGTTTTGCCCCTTTAAATCTCCACTTTTTCTTTCCTTGGGCAACCTGTGGCTTTTTCTCCAAACAGTGGGGAAACTCAAGGAATGATTCCAATCAAAAATGTGATTGGGGCTTTGGATATGTAATAATGTGGCTATACTTTAAAATACTAACTTTAGGTAGATTGAACAAAGAATAAACCTGATATAAATTGTATAATATGTCATTCATAAGCTCTATGCTAGTCTACATTATGGAAAATTACAACTTATTATATTGTATCTCACACTGTGACTCCAGTTGTGGATTTGCATCACATCCAGAAGCCTTGGGCATCTATTCTGTCCTTTTTTTCTTTTTTTAACTGATTTTTAGCTTGAAGAAAAAAGGCCATGAGAAATTTCCCAATGGGGAAAAATTGAGCCTTTCTCTATAGTTCCAGTAAAATTCAGCTAATGAGGTATTTCAGCATTAAACAGAAACGATCTTTTCAAAACAACAGGTAGTCCTCGACTTACGACCACAATTGAGCCCAAAATTTATGTTGTTGAGTGAGACATTTGTTAAGTGCGTTTTGCCCCGTTTTACAAACTTTCTGGCCACAGTTGTTGTAAAAGTGAAGCACTGCAGTTGTTTAAGTTAGTCGCACGGTTGTTAAGTGAATCTGGCTTCCCCATTGACTTTGCTTGTCAGAAGGTCACAAAAGGGGATGACGTGATCCCAGGAGACTGCAACCGTCATAAATACGAGGCAGTTGCCAAGTATCTGAATTTTGATCATGTAACCATGGGGATATTGCAAAGGTTGTAGCTGTGAAAAACAGTCATAAGTCACTTTTTCCATGGCCATTGTAACTTTGAACGGTCACTAAATGAACTGTTGTAAGTCGAGGACTACCTGTATACTAACATGGTGGTACGCAAAAGCCTGCTTCTGCCCCCTTGATTATATGGAAATGAGAGTTGGATGTGTCAGGAGAACTATGAAAGTTATTGAATGCAGAGGGAACGGGGGACTTATTGCAAAAAGTACAGGGTGAAGCAAGAAAATATAAATGTGGATGAGTGTAGACAGAATGCAAAAGTGAAAGAATGATATTAAGAGAGTTTGGCAACGTAAAGGGAATGAATTAGGATCAAATTGCAAAACAAAGACACAAAGAAAGAAAGAAGAGGTGAAAGTGATGGAAAACCAAAAAAAAAAACTGTGGCTGGATGGAATTGACGGGATTTTCAAAAAGAGGGAAGTGATGACCTTAAAGCATAAAAGACATCAGAGGAAACAGGATGTGGGTGGAAGGATGGAATATTTGGAAGAAGAAAAAATTGTGGAGAGGTGTGAATGTCAGTGTAAACAAGATTACAAAATATTTTTTATGGAAAAAAAGTTCAAAGAAGAGCAACTAAGATGATCAAAGGCCTGGAGACTAAAACATATGAAGAACGGTTGCAGGATTTGGTTTTGGCTAGTCTAAAGAAAACAAGAATTAGGGGTGACAAGATAGCAGTATTCCAGTATTTGAGGGGCTGCCACAAAGAAGAGGGGGTCAAATTATTCTCCAGAGCACCTGAGGGCAAGACAAGAAACAATGGATGGAAACTAACCAAGGAGAGAAGCAACCTGGAATTAAGGAGAAAATTCCTAACTGGGAGGACAATTAACCAGTGGAACAGCTGGCCTTCAGAAATCATTGGCGTTCCGCTCCATCACTAGAGGTTTTTAAGAAGAGACTGGACAGTCACTTGCCTGAGATGATATAAGTTCTCCTGCTTGAGCAGGGGGCTGGACTAGAAGACCTCCAAGGTCCCTTCCAGCTCTATTCTGATTCTTAATAGATAATTCCCTTTTCTTTGATCTTCTGCTTTAATTTTCTATACAGGTAGTCCTTGACTTTCAACAGTTCATTTAGTGACCATGTGAAGTTACAATGGCACTGGAAAAAGTAACGTATGACCATTTTTTAACTTACGATCATTGCAGCATCCCCATGGTCATGTGATTTACATTTGGATGATTGACAGCTGACTCACGTTTATGACAGTTGCAGTGTCCCCGGGGTCACGTGATCCCCTTTTGTGACCTTCTGACAAGCAAAGTCAACAGGGAATCCGGATTCACTTAACAACCGTGTTACTAATTTAACAATTGCAGTGATTCACTTAACAAATGTGGCAGGAAACATTGTAAAAGTCTAGTGAAGAGAAGGACCAGGGGAGGCATGATAGCAGTCTTCCAATATTTGAGGGGCTGGCACAGAGAGGAGGGGGTCAAGTTATTTTCCAAAGCACCTGAAGGCCAGACAAGGAATAATGGATGGAAACTGATCAAGGAGAGATTCAACCTGGAAATAAGGAGAAATTTTCTGACAGTGAGAGCAATCAACCAATGGAACAGAAGTTGCCTTCAGAAGTTGTGGGAGGCTTTCAAGAAGAGACTGGACAGCAATCAGTCAGAAATTGTGTAGGGTCTGCTGCTTGGGCGGGGAGTTGGACTAGATGACCTACAAGGTCCCTTCCAACTCTGTTAATCTGTTAAATCTGGTGATGATTAAAAGGGAAGAGAGGAGCTTCAAGTCTGTTTCCTTCTCGTCTCCTTTGGATAAAAGCATAATCAATTCCTCATCTCATCTCAGTAAAACCTCCTTCCGCTTCCTCTGCTCCTCCTGCCCCCTTCCTTGGTGTCGGGGCCTTGCTGATGATACTGGTTTCACTGGCAGGATATCAGACTGAGGAGGAGAGTGTGAGTCAGGCCTGACCAACAACACATCCACTTGCATTCCAGTAACTTTGGGGCACATTTACTCAGCCTGGGAAAGAGATGAGTTAGGCCAAGGTACAGTGTGTAACGAAGAAGAAATAGGGAAGTTGTCTTCCTAGAAATGACTAAAAAGGCTATTTCCCCTCACCCCTCCACCCCCACCCTCATTCCATTACTTGAACGCATCTGAAGGGAAATTAGTCAAGGAGAATCCAATTTTCAAACTAGATAAAGCCTATTGATTAGGAGAAGATCCCATCATGTTTTGTTTTCCTGTTGAGGAGGTCAGGACTCCAGGAATAATGGATGGAAACTGAACAAGGAGAGATTCAACCTGGAAATGAGGAGGAATTTTCTGACAGTGAGAACAATCAACCAATGGAACAGAAGTTGCCTTCTGAAGTTGTGAGAGCTTCATCACTGGAGGCTTTTAAGAAGAGACTGGACTGCCATCTGTCAGAAATGATGTAGGGTCTCCTACTCGGGTGGGGGGGTTGGACTGGCTGACCTAAAGGTCCTTTCCAACTCTGTTCATCTGTAATGTGTTTTCTCCTTTCTTCCAATATTTTTTTTTTGCCATGAGATGATCTAGCGCGCTTTCTCAGTGAGGTTGTTGAAGGTGGAGTCCACGGCAAGATCTACCCAACACCTGATGAGGCCATGCTGACGCCCTTCAGTCACTGAACATGGTGGCCGTTTTTCCAAGCAGCTTGTGGCTGCAGAGATGCCAGTGGGCATAAGCGCCAACCAGCACATGTCAATGTTTGATCGAGTCTTGCACAAGAATACCAGCGGTGCGCAAACAAGAGCTGGACTCTGCCAACTTTGTGCTGCTGGAAGTGCCCTCCAGAGGACGCGTCCCACTGCTGCGTTTCAAATTGGGGGCTTCACATGATCATTCTTGTTGTCATTTTTATTACTTTCATGGGGTGGTGGTGATATTTTGCAATCTTAAACCTATGTCCAGAAATAACTAGCTGCCAGTCCCAGCCAAGGACAAAGGCCATGGGATGAATCAGGGAAGAGATTCCCAATGCTCCTCTGTGCCAGAGACTTGTCAGGCAGACTGTTGGGGAGGGCGAATTAGTGCACGGCGCATTAAAAAGCAAGCTGGGCTTTGATTTTATGCTCCCGGCTGCCATCTTGACTTTTTTTGACCTTGCCACTGCCACCATTTCAAGCATCTGCCTACACGTCCCTGGTCCCACAGCACCCATGTGAAGAAAAGGGGTTGGTAGTGGCATGTCCTGCCAACTGGTGACTATCAGTGGGAAGGTAAATGGAGCCTAGAATCTATTCGCTGTTTTCCTTAGCTTCTCCTCCTTGTTCAGGGCAGTAATTGTTTTTATGCTGGCATGTTTTTCTGCCAGCTGAAGGCGTGCTTCCTTATAAACAGGCATCTCATAAACAAGGGTTAGTGTGCTTTTGAAAGAATGCTTGGTCTGTGTTTTGTGCTCGTTTGAGATGGCACTAATCCTGTGCTGCCTAGAAGCTTGACTTACCATTATTCCTGGAGGTCAGGACTCCAGGAATAATGGAGTCCTGACAAGGAATAATGGATGGAAACTGAACAAGGAGAGATTCAACCTGGAAATGAGGAGGAATTTTCTGACAGCGAGAACCATCAACCGATGGAACATTGGAAACTCGGAAATAGTTTATCCTCCATCTGGTTGTGTCCTTAGGATGTACTTGGGGGAAAGTTTGTGATTTATCAAGTCTGAATTTAAGGCTGGAAAATGCCGAAAGACATTGGCTGGGATGTCCACAGAAGACACCATGTAGACTGACAAAATTCACAAGGACTTCTGGAAAATGCTCCAGTGTCCTAAAATCTCTGAAGATGCAAATATTAGAAAAGTGCCGAAATGTAATCTTTTGCTTAAAGGGAATTATTTTATCAATCTTTTTCCATTATAAATGTTACATCAGCAGAATTACAGATTTCAGTTCTTGGAAGCAATTGTTCCCATTTATTCTACAGAAGCCATCCAAGTTTATTTATTTTTATTTATGTGTTTGTATCCTGCCTTTATTATTTCTACAAACAACCCAAGGTGGTGAATGTATCCAACATGCCTTCCTCTTCCTATTTTTCCATATCCAGTTCTCAACACCACTGTTTAAGATGGCTTCTGAAGGCCATCCGTCAGCCCTTAGATGGTCAACAGCCCCCAGGTCTGGAGGTGGCTGATGAGGAAGAGGAGGAACAGCTGGGTCCAGTGCCTGACGCGCGGATGCACAGAAGGCAGAGGAGAGGAGAGCAGTGGAAAGCCGTGGGCCGGTCCTTGGGACGGAAGAGCCACTGTTGCTAGTGAAGCCCCACCCTAGCTCTGGGGATAAAAGGCAGGGATTGGGACTATTTCACAGAAGGACAATGAGGATGATTAGGGGAAACTGAGTTTCCACAAAGACAGAATGAAGGATCTTGGACTCTTTAGCCTTATCAAGAGATGACTGAATAGGCCAGTGTTTCTCGACTTTGTGACTTTTAAGATGTATGCACTTCAACTCCCAGAAGTCTCCCACCAGCATGGTGTCAAGGTTCCGACTGATGAACCCAACCAACCAAGCAGTGTTGAGATGATCCAATCTCTTAATGCAAAACTTTATTGAGTACATCATTTCGACACAGAATGAAAACAAAATTCACAAGAACTTCTGGAAACCAGCTCTGGCAATTCAATATAATTAAAGTATAGAATCCTCTTTAGTGCAGATCACATTGTCCAATTAGGTGTCCAGGTGTTGTTATGGGAAAACCTCCACGACTCTGGTGGACACCTGCTAGAACATCCTTGGTTTCCATGAGACAGTTTCTTGTTATTGTCTGGAATAAACATTCCAATCTCTCCCTCCCGTCTGTTGGCAAGCTGTGAAGCAATAAAAGTGAAAGCAGCCTGAATACACTTCGAAGCTTGACACATAACTGGTGGGAGAATTCTGGGAGTTGAAATCCACACACCTTGAAAGTCCACAAGGTTGAGAAACACTGGAATCAAGAGAAGATGGGGCTCTTCATAATATCCAAAAAGATATCTCCTAAGTGGAGATGAAGACCTGTTCTCTCACACTCCAAAGTACAAGATACAGAATATTGGAGTTAATTTCCCAAAAAGCTGATTCTAATTGAACATTTAGAAGAGAAACCCTTCAGCCAGTAAACCAATGATCAGGAGTGAAGAAGGGCTGGACAATCATCTGTTGGAGACGCTTTAACTTGGATTCCTCCACTGTGTGGATCTCCGTGGTCTCTTCCCACTCAATGAATCTATTATAAGAAAGAGTTAATATTGGTTTGTGGATCAGAGGAGCAATGAGTATGACCAATGGATGCCAACCATCCCAACATTCTTACCTACCATGGATGCCATGGGGAATCTCATTAGTAGAAAATGAGTACAAGAATGTATTCATGCTCCAAGCAAAACCACCCTGGTCCTGATATTCCTGGAAGGTTATGTTCACAGACTGTCACTAAGTCATAATGTGGTGATTTGGGTTCTGACTAGGGCAAGAGATTCCCACCAGAGATCCAAGTTGCCCTCCCCCTGGGATGTTTTGGGACGCTTTAACAACCAGAATGTTCTCCAAGGCCTCGGCATAAGTTGTAGCAGTGGTGGGTTCCTACCGGTGCGGTCCACTCTATAGCACCGGTAGCAGCCCGCTGGTGACGTCACAGTACCGGTGATGTCGGTTGCCGGTGCCTGGGTGCCACCATTTTAAAAAAAATTTTTTTAATTTTTTAAAAATTTTTCTTCTGCGCATGCCCAGAAGCCGAGCTTCCGGCACTGCGCATGCGCTGCCTTCCTACCCCACAGTGAGTCCAAGCAGGGGAGGATGGCTGAGGGAGCGCGTAAGATGCTGAAAGAATGGGAGGCAGGAGCTATCTCCATTCCCCTCCCTTCAGCAGTCCGAGAAGCCACGAACGCGTAGTGAGGATCCCAGGCATTTTCGCAATTTGAGGCTTCTCAAGCTGCTGAGGGGAGAGGGAATGGGTGGCAGGACCTATCTCAGTTCCCCTCCCTTCAGCAGTCCGAGAAGCCACGCCCACCCGGTCACATGGCCGGCAAGCCATGCCCTCCCGGTCACATGGCTGGCAAGCCACACCCACAAAATAAGCCACGCCCACAGAGTGGTAGCAAAAAAATTAGGAACCCGCCCCTGGGTTGTAGGTGATGTTTTGTTAGAAGTGGGGTTTTTGTGCTCTCTGAGCTTGGTTATTTGCTTGATGATGTTATCTAGTCTGAAAATGAAACGGGGTACAAGCAAACTACCAAGCTCAGACAGCACCAAGAACTTCATAATTCAACCCTGAGCTACAGCTAATACTCTTCTGTTGGAGTGGGTTGGCCCAGAAGCAAGGAATTTGTTCCTTATTTTGATTGTTTTCTTCATTGTTTGACATGTTGTAAGTTGCTCAGAGTCATTTTGGAACTGGGCAGCCTCCAAATCTCATAAATAAATTTAATATTGTGTTTCATTCCTTAGTTATGTGTGAAGCTGAAGATTGCGGCTTATTCAACCAACTGTGTGCTAAAATAAGATAATTTTACCCAGCCAGTTAACTCAGTAAACCCAGCCACTTCATAGCCACTAACCAATCACTAATTTGATTGGTTAGTGGCTCTCCCTCCTCATGGAGATCCTTCTCTGCCATTGGAAGTGGTGGAGAGTGGAATTTCACTCACTGCTGTGAGATACAACATATAGAATGGGATGGGACGGGACGGGATGGGGCGGGGCGGGGCGGGACAGAACGGAACAGAACAGAACAGAACAGAACAGAACAGAACAGAACAGAACAGAACAGAACAGAACAGAACAGAACAGAACAGAACAGAACAGAACAGAACAGAACAGAACAGAATAGAATTAAATGATGGATAAGATAGGGATGGGATGGGATGGGATGGGATGGAATGGGATGGGATGGGATGGGATAAGATGGAACGGAACAGAATGGAGTGGAGTGGAGTGGAGTGGAGTGGAGTGGATTGGGGTGGGGTGGAAGAAAGTAGAGTAGAACAGTACAGAACAAGGAATAGAATAGAATAGAATAGAATAGAATAGAATAGAATAGAATAGAATAGAAAGTAAAGAATGAAATGGAATAGAATAGAATAGAATAGAATAGAATAGAACAGAACAGAACAGAACAGAACAGAACAGAACAGAACAGAACAGAATAGAATAGAATAGAATAGAATAGAATAGAATAGAATAGAATTAAATGATGGATAAGATAGGGATGGGATGGGATGGGATGGGATGGGATGGGATGGGATGGGATGGGATGGGATGGGATGGGATGGGATGGGATGGGATGGGATAAGATGGAACGGAACAGAATGGAGTGGAGTGGAGTGGATTGGGGTGGGGTGGAAGAAAGTAGAGTAGAACAGTACAGAACAAGGAATAGAATAGAATAGAATTAGAATAGAATAGAATAGAATAGAATAGAATAGAATAGAATAGAATAGAATAGAAT
This sequence comes from Diadophis punctatus similis, assembly GCA_023053685.1. Taxonomy (NCBI): domain Eukaryota; kingdom Metazoa; phylum Chordata; class Lepidosauria; order Squamata; family Dipsadidae; genus Diadophis; species Diadophis punctatus. The sequence continues at coordinate 17,488,786 of JALIGW010000015.1, read as the reverse complement.
AGAATAGAATAGAAAGTAAAGAATGGAATGGAATAGAATAGAATAAAACAGAACAGAACAGAACAGAACAGAACAGAACAGAACAGAACAGAATAGAATAGAATAGAATAGAATAGAATAGAATAGAATAGAAAGTAAAGAATGAAATGGAATAGAATAGAATAGAATAGAATAGAACAGAACAGAACAGAACAGAACAGAACAGAACAGAACAGAACAGAACAGAATAGAATAGAATAGAATAGAATAGAATTAAATGATGGATAAGATAGGGATGGGATGGGATGGGATAAGATGGAACGGAACAGAATGGAGTGGAGTGGAGTGGATTGGGATGGGGTGGAAGAAAGTAGAGTAGAACAGTACAAAACAAGGAATAGAATAGAATAGAATAGAATTAGAATAGAATAGAATAGAATAGAATAGAA
>JALIGW010000015.1:17410858-17483358 GCA_023053685.1 Diadophis punctatus similis | reverse complement strand
TGGCAGTAGGGAATGAGAACTATGGAATGGTTAATATCAAGAGAGGAATTTTTCAGGGAGATTCACTTTCACCCCTCCTCTTCATCATCGCAATGATCCCACTATCAGTAATCTTAAAAAAAATGAAACTTGGATACCAAATAGCCAAAGACGCTGAAAAAATTTCACATTTATTGTATATGGATGATTTGAAACTGTATGGAAAGTCAGAAATAGAAATCCAATCACTGACCAACACAGTCCTAATATTCAGCACAGATATCTCAATGCAGTTTGGCATGGAAAAATGTGCCACTGTATCTATGAAAAGGGGCAAAATCACTACATGTGACGGAATTGAAATGCCCAATGGCCAATTAATTAAATGCAATCAAAATGAAGCCTATAAATATCTGGGCATTCTGCAGTTGGATAACATCAGACATGGAGAAGTGAAAACTATCATTAGAAGAGAGTACACCAACAGAGTTAGGAAAATTTTGAAATCTAAATTAAATGGTGGAAACACCATCAAGGCCATGAATACCTGGGCAATACCAGTCATAAGATACACGGCTGGTATAATTAACTGGACACAAGCTGATTTGGACATTTTGGACCGAAACACCAGAAAACTAATGACAATGCACTACAGTTTACATCCACGTAGTGACACTGATAGACTTTACCTGCCCAGAAAATCAGGTGGCAGAGGACTACTACAAGTAAAGCAAACAGTTGAAGAAGAAAAGCATGCATTGGCGGATTATTTAAAAGAAAGTCAAGAACATCTATTAATTGAAGTAAAGAACAAAAATCTACTGAAGGTCCAACAGACGAAACAAGAATACAGAAAAAATGTGATAAAATCAAGAATGGAGAGTTGGCAAAATAAAGCATTACATGGCCAATTTCTGGAAAAAATAAAAGACAAAGTGGACAGTGAAAAAACTTGGTTATGGTTAACATCTGGTACTTTAAAGAAAGAAACAGAATCATTGATCCTGGCCGCACAAGAACAGGCAATTCGTACAAATGCCATAAAGGCCAAAATTGATAAATCTTCAAATGATGCTAAATTCAGATTATGCAAGGAAGCTGATGAAACTGTAGCCCATGTGCTCAGCTGCTGCAAGAAAATCGCACAGACTGATTACAAATTACGACACAACTCTGTTGCACAAATGATCCACTGGAATTTATGCAAAAATTATAACATCCATACTGCTACAAACTGGTGGGAACACAAGCCTGAAAAAGTCACTGAAAATCAGATGGTCAAGATCTTGTGGGATTTTCGTATACAAACAGACAAGGTACTGGCGCATAATACACCAGACATCACGTTGGTCGAGAACAACAAGGTGACTATAATTGACATTGCAATACCAGGAGATAGCAAGGTCGATGAAAAGGAACACGAAAAAATTGCAAAATACCAGGACTTAAAAATTGAAATCCAACGATTATGGCACAAACCAGCAGTGGTAATTCCAGTAGTGATTGGAACACTGGGTGCTATCCCAAAAGCACTGGAATTACATTTAAAACAGCTCAAAATTGACAAAATCACCATCAGTCAAATGCAGAAAGCCGCACTGCTCGGTTCCGCACATATACTTCGAAAATACATTACGACTTCCTAGGCCCCTGGGTGGGGCTCGACTAGTAATCAATGCCAAATCCGGCGAAACAACTGGCCGCTGTGATACAATTGTATAATAATAATAATAATAATACCAATAAAAAGGGGAGTAAAGAAAAAAAATAAGGATAAATAACAATACTATAGCCACACTACATGAGTTAATATACATAGATGTTAAGCAGCACAGAGAGTATTAGCTGCTTTTATTAGCTGTGCAGTGTCATTGAGAGTTGGGCAGTATATATTTAATATTTATTTATTTATTTGTTGCAAAAAAAATCACATAGAATCTGGTAGCCCCTGTTCCAATTACAGTAACTTTTTTTTTTAAAGCATAGGCCAGTGATGGCGAACCTATGGCACGCGTGCCACAGGTGGCACGTGGAGCCATATCTGCTGGCACGCGAGCCGTTGCCCTAGCTTAGCTCCAGCGTGCATGTGCGCACTGGCCAGCTGATTTTCAGCTCACACGGATGCTCTGTGAGGGCGTTTTTGGCTTCCGGAGGGCCTCCAGGGGGAGGGGGAGGGCATCTAGGGAAGCCTCTGGAGCCTGGGGAGGGCAAAAAATACTGGGCCCATCGGAAGTCAGGAAATGGGCCATTTCCAGCCTCCAGAGGGCCTCCAGGGGGGGCGGGGGAAAGCCGTTTTTGCCCTCCCCAGACATTGAATTATGGGTGTGGGCACTCGCGCGCATGTGATAACGTGCGTACACGTGCTTTCGGCACCTGAGGGGAAAAAGGTTCGCCATCACTGGCATAGGCTTTCTGAAGCTGCAAGTTGGAAAATGAGCTACCAGATTCTCCCTGATTTTTAGCCATTGTAGACTAACACTGTTCTCCTACAATTTGAGTTGCAAGTGTCTTTCTTGCAACATAAATCTGCATATATATATATGTGTGTGTGTGTGTGTGTGTGTGTGTGTGTGTGTGTGTGTGTGTGTGTGTGTGTGTGTGTGTGTGTGTTAAACTTCAGCCTCAACTCTCAACCATTCAAACTTTCAGACTGGACCACACCGGCAAATAAAGGAACCAACATTTGAGACGGTCTAAAGAAGTGGGGGGGGAAGGAATATTTTCTGAACAACTCAGAAAGAAATTTAGAGGCAGCAATTTAGCAAAAGTGTCACACAATCCGAACTACAGTAGCTAAAGTTTTGCAGCAGGTATGTGTTTCATCCTGCCCTGTCGGTTGCTACATTTGGCATCTTTGCCTGAAGTGCTCAGTAAATCTCAGCAAAGATAACCAGAATGAAGCAAGATCCAAGGGATGAACATTCGGGGCCACAGCTCAGTCTCTTGGGATTTTGGGGGCTTCAAAACGGAAGGCTGGGAAAACCTCTCCTTGTGGGCTCCACGGTCGCCCCACCCGATCCTCTCGTCCTTTGCAGAAGTTTGAAATAAAAATTAACTCCACGGGCCCACCGGAGAAGGTTGTGTGGGCTGACCCTGACGCTCATAAACTGGTTTTACGTTCTCCAAATGGACAGTGACTCATGTTCATACCGTTTGCTCTCCCAGGAACAAGGACACCACAAGCGAAACCACAATGATGCTGAGAGTTTTACTCTTTTAATTTTCTTTTCTCTTCTTCCCCTCCCCGTCCTGCCCCGTGGTCGCATTTTGTAAACACTGCAGGAATGGAAGCCCCGGGCAGCAACCCACTTACTTCAAGCAACACACCAAACAAAATCTCCAAAACTCTGATTGATACCACTCTTGATAGCTCTAATTTTTAAAAAAAGTTTGCTTCTGAATTTCTTGAGATTAAAATGATTGTCACTAGAATATGATATATTACAATTTTGCAGCCATCTTAAAGATGTCTAAAATTTTGATACTTGACTCAGGACAGAATTGACAAAATACTAAGAAATATAAATCCAGATGTTCATAGGATATGAAAAGTCCAGATTGGGACCACAATGATGCAGTTTAAATTCCACTCATTGTTTATGTGTGCAGCACATGTGTGGGCTTCAACCTCACCACACTGACCACTATCTTCATTTTTTTTTACCATATCTCATAGATACTTCACCAGACATGAGACTGTAAAAAACCCAAACAACACAATAGACATTTAACAGTGGCTACTTTAAGACCAAATTTACTAATAATGATGATTATATAATCAGAGCCCTGGTGGCCCCATGGTTAGAATGCAGTCTATGCATTCAAACCACGGTATATTGCCCTTCTATCCATCTATCCATGATGCACAGTGGTTAGAATGCAGTATTGCAGGCTAATTCTGCCCAGTGCCAGCAGTTCGATCATGACCTGCTCAAGGTTGACTCAGCCTTCCATCCTTCTGAGGTTGGTAAAATGAGGATCTAGATTGCTGGAGGGCAATAGACTAACTCTGTAAACCACTTAAAGAGGGCTGTAAAGAACTGTGAAGCGGTATATGAGTCTGTACTATTGCCCTTCTATCCATCCACCCATCCATGATGCACAGTGGTTAGAATGCAGTATTGCAGGCTGACTCTGCCCACTGCCAGGAGTTCGATCCCGACCTGCTCAAGGTTGACTCAGTCCTCCATCTTCGAGGTCAGTAAAATGAGGACCCAGATTGTTGGGGGTAATAGGCTGACTCTGTAAACTGCTTAGAGAGGGCTGCTTAGAGAGGGCTGGGAAGCGGTATATAAGTCTTATTGTTATTGCCCTTCCTTCCTTCCTTCCTTCCTTCCTTCCTTCCTTCCTTCCTTCCTTCCTTCCTTCCCTCCTTCCATCCATCCATCCATCCATCCATCCATCCATCCATCCATCCATGGTTTGCAGTGGTTAGAATGCAATATCGCAAGCTAGCTCTGCCCACTGCCAGCAGTTTGATCCTGACCAGCTCAAGGTTGACTCAGCCTTCCATCCTTCTTTTTTTTATAGAGTTTTTATTGTTTTTCTCCACAATACATTCATACATATACCTTAATTCTTAACAAAATACACATAGTTATATATTTCTATTTAATAGTACATGGACCAGTATCTTAATTTGCACCTTTTATACATTAATTACCTGCCTGTTTCCCCCTTTATATCATATCACTCCCCTCCCTCTATCTCCTTCTCTTCCCTCTACCTTCTTTCTCCTTCTCTCCCACTTCCTTACTTCCCTCCTCTCCCCTTCTTCCCTACCATCTCTACTTCCTTTTTCCCCTCTTAGCCTTTCCGTGAGTATATCTATTCACAATACATCCTATAGTTAACAGACAGGTAACTCATGTCCCTACTCCTTTAATTATCGGTGTGTCTCTTAAATTTATTTTTCCCCCAGTATCTATATCTATGTTTAATTCTTATATTTTCTTAGGTATATTAGCTACTAACTTAATGCTGCCTCCTCAACTGCCTAATTTTGTCACCTGGTTCTACCACCTTCAATTTTTTATTTTCCTCCAATTTAGTCTATATTGCTCATCTTCTATACATATTCATTTTCTGACCATCCATAAAATTTCCCCCATACATTATGGTATTCAGAATCTTCCTTATCTTTAATTTTCATTGTCAATCTATTCATTTCCACACAATCCAATATTTTTTTAATTATCTCCCTTTCAGAAGGGGCTTTTGTTGCTTTCCATTTTTGCGCAAATGCAATTCTCGCTGCTGTAATTATATGAATAATTAAATATGTATCTTCTTTATTGAATTTCTCTGATAATATACCCAACAGGAATATTTCTGGTTTCAATTCTATACGTTGTTTCAATATTTTTTCTATCCACACTTGAATTAAACTCCAATACACTTTGGCTTCAGCACATGTCCACCACATATGATAATGTATGTATAATGTATGTATAATGTATGCTGACATTTGCAACATTTCATAGATTTATCTTTAAACATTTTAGCTATCCTTTCCGGTGGCATGTGCCATCTATAAAACATTTTATACAAATTTTCTTTATATGCTGTCGCCATTGTCAATTTGTAATTTCTTTCCCATAGCTGTTGCCACTTGTCCAATTCTAAAGTATGACCAAAATTCCTTACCCATTTAATAATTGTTTCCTTCACTTGTTCTTGCTCTAAATCAATATATAACAAATAATTATACAATTTTTAATTAGTCTTTCATCCATTCCTGTGAGTATTTCATCTAATTCTGTCATTTCTGAATTAACACCCTCCGTTTTAATATATTTATCATATCTTGATTGAAATTGCATTCTCATATACCAGTCCATCTTTATTCCCTGTTTCTCCAAATCTTGAGTAGATTTCAATTCCCCTTTGTCTGTTAAGATATCTTTATATTGTGCAATATTCCCCCAATTAAATCTACTCAGGTACATTAGTGCTTCTATTGTTGATAGCCAGCATGGTATTTTCATATAGTGTTTATCTTTTATCTTTTCCCACACTCTATACAAAGAGTTCCTTATATAATGTCTCTGGAAATAGCTATGTATTTTACTTTTTCCATACCATAAAAATGTGTGCCATCCTATCTGTAAGTCATGTCCCTCCAAAACCAAAAGTCTTCTGTTTCTTAACAAAATCCATTCTCTCATCCATGTCAATACTGTGGCATCGTAATATAGCTCCCAATTTGGAAGTCCAAATCCACCTCTTAGTCTTGCATCTTGTAGCATCTTTATATTAATCCTCGCTTTTTTCCCTTGCCGTACAAACTTCAGTATCATTTTATTTATTTCTTTAAAAATGTTTTTCACTAGTCTTATTGATATTGTTACAAATAAAAACAGGAATCATTATAATATGTTCATCTTTACTAATGATAGTCCTCCCATCAGTGATAGTTGAAGATTATTCCATTTTTTCAGATCTTTTTCTATTTGTTTCTTTAGTCTATAATAATTATCTTCCTTAATTGTCATACATCTAGCCATTAGAAGAATCCCTAAATATTTCACTTTTTTGTTATTTGCATATTTAGTTTCTCAACCAATTCCTTTTTTTGTTTTTCCGTCATATTTTTCACTAAGAGTTTTGTTTTGTCTTTATTAATTTTTAGTCCTGCCACCTCTCCGTATTTTTCAATTTGCTTTATTAATTTAAGTCGAGTCTCTAATGGTTCTTCCAATATGAACACCAAGTCATCTGCAAATGCTTGTAGTTTATACTCATCACCTTTAATTTTCATTCCTTTTATATCCTCATTTTGTCATATATTTCTAATTAATACTTCCAATGTCAACACAAATAGCAATGGTGATAAGGGACATCCTTGTCTTGTTCCTTTCATAATGTCCACCTTCTCTGTCATATCTCCATTCACTAATATTTTGGCTGTTTGTTTACTATAGATTGTTTTGATTACATTAATAATTCTTTTTCAAAGACCATAGTTTGAAGTTGCATCATCATAAATTGCCAATTCACGTTGTCGAATGCTTTCTGTGCATCTAGAAACATTAAGGCCATTTGTTTTCCAGGATGTTGTTCATAATATTCTAATGTATTTAGGATCGTTCGCATGTTATCTTTGATCTGTCTTTTAGGTAAAAATCCATTTTGATTTGGGCTTATGAATTCATTTAGAAATTTTTTAAGTCTATTTGCCATTATTGATGCGAATATTTTATAATCTGCATTTAGAAGTCAGATCGGTCTATAATTTTCAATTTTCTGTAAGTCAGTCTCTTCTTTCGGTATCAAAGTTATATATGCGTCTGTCCATGATTCTGGTATCCTAGCTTCTAATAATAGTTCATTGTATAATTCCAACATCACTATTCCTAGTGTCTCTTCAAATGTTTTGTACATTTCTGCTGATATCCCATCCAGTCCTGGTGCTTTACTATTTTTCTGTCTTTTTATTGCCTCTGTTAATTTCATCATTGTTATTTTCTTCTCTAACAAATTCTTATACTTTTCTGATATTTTGGGTAATTCCATTTCCTCCAAATATTGTTTTACATTCTTCTCAACTAGTTTCTCTTGTTTATATAAATCCTCATAATATGCCCTTGTTATCTTTTTTATTTCTTCATTTCTATGTTGTATACACGACTCATCTGAGTACACGATTCATCTGAGGCTCTAGTGGCTGCCTGGAATCGGGCGGCAACGGGGGCTTTAGATCGGATTGCGCCTTTGCGGCCTCTCCGTGGCAGCGGATCCCGGAGAGCTCCTTGGTTTACTGAGGAGCTCCGGGAGATGAAGCGCCTAAAGAGACGCCTAGAGCGACGATGGAGAGCCAGTAAAGCTGAGTCTGACCGGACACTTTTAAGAACTTGCATTAAGTCTTACTTAGTGGCGATAAGGGCGGCAAAATGCGCGTATTTTTCCGCTCTTATTGCGTCCGCCGACTCCCGCCCAGCCGCCCTGTTTAGGGTGACTCGCTCCCTCCTAGCCAAGGGGGGAGTTGAAGATCCCTTGCAGGGCAGAGCTGAGGAATTTTCTCAGTTTCTGGCGGACAAAGTCGTTCAGATTCGGACGGAGCTGGACTCCATTTGGACAGGGCAAGCCGAGATGACAGGGGTGAGTCTTAGTCCTGTTATATGGGACGAGTTTGAACCTGTCACTCCTGAGGATGTGGACAAGGCCATAGGAGCGATGAGCGCCTCCACCTGTTTATTGGACCCGTGCCCCTCCTGGCTGGTTTCTGCCAGCAGGGAGGTGACACGCGGCTGGCTCCAGGCGGTTGTGATCGCTTCTTTGAGAGAGGGATCCATCCCACAGCCTTTAAAAGCTGCGGTGGTGAGGCCCCTCCTCAAGAAGCCTTCCCTGGACCCAGCGGATTTAAAGAACTTCCGTCCAGTCTCCAACTTACCCTTTTTGGGTAAAGTTGTTGAGAAGGTGGTGTCGCTCCAACTCCTGCGGCTTTTGGAGGATACTGATTATCTGGATCCCTTTCAATCGGGTTTCAGGCGCGGCTACAGTACGGAGACTGCTTTGGTCGCACTGATGGATGATCTCTGGCGAGCCCGGGATGGGGGTTATTCCTCCATCCTGGTGCTACTTGACCTCTCAGCGGCTTTCGATACCATTGACCATGGTATCCTTCTGCGTCGTCTTGGGGAGATGGGAGTGGGAGGCACTGTTTTACGGTGGTTCTCCTCCTACCTCTCTGACAGGACGCAGTCGGTGTTGACAGGAGGACAGAGGTCGGCCCCTAGGCCCCTGGTTTGCGGGGTGCCACAGGGCTCGGTCCTCTCGCCCATCCTGTTTAACATTTACATGAAATCGCTGGGCGAGATCATCCGACGACATGGGGTGAGGTATCAGCAGTATGCTGATGATACCCAGTTGTACATCTCCACCCCATGTCAGTTCAGTGAAGCAGTGGATGTAATGTGCCGCTGCCTGGACGATGTGAGGGTCTGGATGGGAGTGAACAGACTCAGGCTCAACCCAGACAAGACTGAGTGGCTCTGGATATTGCCTCCCAAGGACTATGTCGACTGTCCCTCCTTGGTTCTCGGGGGAGAAAAATTGACTCCCTCAGAACAGGTTCGCAATTTGGGTGTCCTCCTAGACCCACAGCTAAAATTGGAGCAACATCTTTCAGCTGTGGCTAGGGGGACCTTTGCACAAATCCGTCTTGTGCACCAATTGCGACCTTACTTGGAGAGGGAGGCCTTGCTCACAGTCACTCATGCCCTTGTCACCTCACGGCTAGACTACTGTAACGCGCTCTACATGGGGCTACCCTCGAAGAGCATCCGGAGACTCCAGTTGGTACAGAATGCAGCTGCGCGAGCTGTAGTGGGTGTATCAAGATACACCCACGTAACACCTCTCCTTCGCCAACTGCATTGGCTACCGATTAGTCTCCGGTTGCAATTTAAGGTGTTGGTCGTTACCTTTAAAGCCCTACATGGCTCAGGGCCAGGATACCTGCGGGACCGCATCCTACCACATACCTCCCTAAGACCGGTTAGGTCCCACAGAGAGGGCCTCCTCCGGGTCCCGTCGGCCAAACAATGCCGGCTGGCGGGGCCACGGGGGAGGGCCTTCTCTGTGGGAGCCCCGTCCCTCTGGAACCAACTTCCACCAGAGATCCGGACTATCCCCACCCTGCTGGCCTTCCGTAAAGCCTTAAAAACATGGCTCTTCCGGCAGATGGGGTGAATAGGACAACCAGATTCCCCCTGAATGTTGTGTTTATAATGTTCTTTTTAATTATATTTTAATTTAAATTATGATTGTTTTTAAATGTACGTTCTTATTCATGCTGTACGCCGCCCTGAGTCCCACGGGATTGGGCGGCCTATAAGAGCGTTTAAATAAAATAAATAAAATAAATTCCCATCAGTATCCTCCAAATGCTTAATCCATTTTTTCTCTTTTTCTTTTTTCATTTTATAGGCTAACCATCTTCCTGGTTTATTTGCATGTTCAAAAAAGTAAAATGAGGACCAGATTGCTGGGGGCAATAGGCTGACTCCAGGGGTGGGTTCTGACTTACCTCGTCGGTTCGCTTCCTCATGCGCCACACAGTGCTAAAAACCCAGCTTATGCGCATGCACAGAAGCAAAAAATATTTATTTATTTATTTATTTATGAGATTTATATACCGCCTCACAGTGCAAGCACTCTCTAAGCAGTTTACACCAGTAAGCAATGTATATATTTACATTGCCCCCAACAATCTGGGTCCTCATTTTATCTATCTCGGAAGGATGGAAGGCTGAGTCAACCTTGAGCCAGTGAGATTTGAACCGCTGACCTGCGGATCAGTGTCAGCTAATGTGGCCTGCAGTACCTGCCTCTAACCGCTGCACCACCTTGGCTCTGTGCGTGCGCAGAAGCAAAAAATAAGATGGCGCCGCCTATGGCACCGCCGAGAGAACTGGTTCAGGGGCATGTCCAGCCAGCCATCGCTGTCAGTTCAGTGAGCGGGGGGGAAATTTCCATTACAGGTCCGAACCAGCAGGAACCCACCTCTGGCTGACTCTGTAAACCGCTCAGAGAGGGCCTTAAAGTAAGGTGACCAGACGTCCCGATTTTGGCGGGACAGACCCGCTTTTTCATGATTTGTCCCGCGTCCCGCCCGGCCTCTAAAAAGTCCCGATTTTTGAAAAGAATGCACGACTAGGGCATTCTTTTCAAAAATCGGCCTGAAAGGAGGAGGAGCCGATGCGGAACGCAGGGGCGGCGGGCGGGCGGGCGAGCGAAGCGGCAAAGGCACCCCGGCCAGGAACTTTTCTGGACTTTGGCTGTGCGGGGTGGTGGTGGAGGGAGGGGGTGTCCGTCTCTGAGGAGCTTCGGGGACAAGAGGGGCGAGGGCCAGGACCCCTCCTTTCCCCTTGCCCTCCCAGGAAGCCGTCCTGCCAGGCGCAGCAGCCTGCTCCAAATAACAGAGTTGGAAGGGACCTTGCGGGTCATCTAGAGGGGCCAGATCCGCGCATGCGCCTCACCTCACCAGCTCTCCAATGGAACCGGCGAAGGCAGATCCTCACCAGCGGCCGGGCAGGAGGCGATGGCTGGGGAGAACCAGCAGCGGACCCTCAGGAAGAGCATAGCGGCTCAGCAGCCGGCTCCGCAATCGCCCCCGCCGCCCGGCAACAGCCCCAGCGCCCTGCAAGCACCCAGCCCAGACAGCAGCGACACGGAGCGAGTGGCGCTCAAGGAGATCATCATCATAGGTGAGGAGGGGCAGCGACCCCCACCCCCCAGGCAGGGGTGTCTTCCCCCCACCCCCAGCTTGGAAAGTTGCTCTTGGTGGAGCGCGGTCCTTTAAAAGAAGAGGAGGACAAGGGGGGGGCGAGGCTGCTTGGAGGAGGACCCCCTCCCTCCTCTTTTCTCTTCTTACAGATTAACGAAGTTGGAAGGGACCTTGTAGGTCATCTTATGTCGGCGTCCAGGTGGGGGGGAGGCGGGAGGCCTTTCCTCGCCTCCCGCCTCCCCTTCAGGAGCCGGCAGTGGCTTGGGCTGGCAAGCGACGAGCGGGAGGCAGGGAAAGGAGGCAGCCGGCAGCTTACCTGCGAGGCGGCGGTCCCGCAGCAGCCCATGGCTAAAGTGGCCAAGTTTGCAGATCAGAGATCTGCAAACTTGGCCACTTTAGCCATGGGCTGCTGCGGGACCGCCGCCTCGCAGGTAAGCTGCCGGCTGCCTCCTTTCCCCGCCTCCCGCTACGCTCGTCGCTTGCCAGCCCAAGCCACTGCCGGCTCCCGAAGGGGAGGCGGGAGGCGAGGAAAGGCCTCCCGCCTCCCCCCCCACCTGGATGCCGACATTTGCATTGTTTTGCCCTCTGCGCATGCGCAGCATTCTGCGCATGCGCAGAAATGGCGCCCAGGCGGGCCCGCCCCCCCCGTCCCGCTTAAAAAAAAAATCTGGTCACTTTACCTTAAAGCACTGTGAAGTATTAAAAGCACATTATCTGTTCACAACAGTGTGAAGTCACAGCTGCCGGTTCTTGGTGTGTTGGCCTCCATACTCAGCGAGTGTTGGCCTCCATACTCAGCGAGTTCCTCCCAAGAACCAAGGATGTCATAATGTATCGGTGCAGGATGTGTGCAGATCCAAGCACTGTGGCCTTTTGCCCTTGATAGATGGATATGTTGTCAACACACAGCTTGTCTAAATGCTGTCCAAGATTTTTTGGGATATGGCACCCACTGTGTCAATAACCACTGGGACTACCATAGCCAGTTTATGCAATGATCTTTCAGCTTCAATTTCCAGATCTCGATATTTGCGATCATCTCCAATTATTTTTCTCTTATTCTCCTATCTCCTCCTGGTATTGCCACATCCATTATCCCCACTTTCTTCTTTTCAACCACAGTAAAATCTGATGTGTTATGAGCCAACACTTTATCAGTCTGAATTTGGAAATCCCACAATTTTTTAACCTGCTCATTTTCGAAGTTTTTCAACGTTATGTTCCCTGCCAATTTTTTATTACTGGCACATGATAATTTTTACAGATGAATCATTTTGGCAACTGAGTTATGTTGTTGTTTATAATCAGTTTCTGACATCTTCTTGCATGAGCTTAGTATACTGTATGATCTACTGTTTCTTCTTTGCACAATCTGCACTGAGTCACTTGATTATTATTATTTTTCCAATTCTGGTCTTGATTATTCTTATTAAATTTGCATGCTGCCCTACTCCCAGAGATACTGCTGCTTCTTCACAGGTTTTACCAAAGTAAGAGCAAGAGGGTTTTAAAAAATCAAAAGCACGTGAAGTATTAGTACCGCTTTATAAAGCCTTAGTAAGACCACACCTGGAATACTGCATCCAGTTTTGGTCACCACATTACAAAAACAATGTTGAGACTTTGGGAAAAGTGCAGAGAAGAACAACTAAGACGATTAAAGGTCTGGAGAACAAAACATATGAAGAACATTTATGGATATGGCCAATCTAGAGAAAAGAAGGACTAGGAGGCACATGATAGCAGTCTTTCAATATCTCAGGGGTTGCCACAAAGAAGAGGGAGTCAAGCTATTCTCCAAAGCACCTGAGGGCAGGACAAGAAACAATGGATGGAAACTAATCAAGGAGAGAAGCAACCTGGAATTACCGTATTTTTCAGAGTATAAGACACACCTTAGTTTTGGGGGAGGAAAACAAGGAAAAAAGGCCTCTGCCTCCAAGCAATTTGCCAAACAGCAAATAGCACAGATGATATACACTGTTTGTTGTGTATTTCTGTGCATGTGTGCCTGACCCATAGAAATAGCAAAGAATTGGAGAAATGTACATTATGCCAGAAAGTTTTCTTAAATGTAGTCACACTAACTTCTCCCAATTATTTAAATAGATCTACTCCAAGGTAACTAAACTCTAATACTAAACAGGACACTGTTACATTTCAGACTATACTTGTACAAAGCTGTTAAAATTAATTAAAATTTCTGGAAGTATACATTATTCTCTATTATTTAAAAGAAGATACAATAGCACTGGGCCTCTTCAGAGCAAGCGTTTATTTTAAAAAGCTTCTTTATTTTGTTAAGATGTCTAGATTTACAGGGATCTCCAACCTTGGCAACTTTAAGACTTGTGGACTTCAACTCCCAGAATTCCACAGCCAGCAAAGCTAACAAAGCTGGCTGTGGAATTCTGGGAGTTGAAGTCCACAAGTCTTAAAATTGTCAAGGTTGGAGACCCCTGGCTCTAGAACAATAATAAAGCAGTCTTTAAAAAATAAGTCTAATAATTTGAACATTCTACTGACATTTATAGTTATTCACTTACCCCCTTCCATCCAGTTCAGCAGAAAATAAAAATCTGTGTGTCTCTCCCAGCTATTTGCCTCTGCAGCTAGTTTCACTTTCATTTTAGCACGTGGCAAATCAGCTATAGGTCGGGAAGCTGCTAGTGACTTGCTTGGCTTTACAGGCCCTCTTTGCTGCAAACAGGTAAATTGCTGGAAGACAGAGGCCAAAGGGTGGGGGTGGAGTGGGGGGCTACATTCAGTGTATAAGACACACCCAAGTTTTCACCCTCTTTTGGGGGGTAAAAAGGTGCATCTTATACTCCGAAAAATACGTTAAGGAGAAATTTCCTGACAGTGAGAACCATTAACCAGTGGAACAGCTTGCCTCCAGAAGCTGTTGATGCTCCATCACTGGAGGTTTTTAAGAGGCGACAGGACAGTCACTTGTCTCAAATTGTATAGGGTTTTCTTCTTGAGCAGGGGGTTGGACCAGAAGACCTCCAAGGTCCCCTCCAGCTCTATTCTGATTGAAATGTCAGCAGACAAACTGTTTTCCACGGAACCCATTTTTCTTCTGAGACACACAGGCAGAGCCTGTGGACAAGCTAGATCCAAGCAAAGCAGATTATGGCTTAATAGGTTTGGTGAATGAGTTTGAGTCCAGGTTTGTTTCCGTGGTTTTGTTCTGCTGGGGCAGAAAGTGTTAATCAGGCAAAGTTCTCAGACAAAAGATGCCTTCAATGTTTCAGGCTTTTTCCTGTTCCCCACCGAAGTCTGCCAGCTTTGGCTTAGAGTAGAGTTCCATTTCTCAGTGGCAGCTGGCAAAGGTGTGGCAGATGTCTTGTACGTTTGCCTCCGTAGGGCATGCATTTAGGGTTGTAAATATTATTCATGAAAAGTGATGGATCCTGGAGCAGCACGGGGTTCCTCTCTTCCAGGTTTTTTTTTTTGTTTTTAAAAGTGGGAGTGAGTTGTTTTGAGCTTCCCAAAGTGAAATTCCTGACTGGAAAACAATGCAACCATTCTTTTGGCACCTTTCAACACTTTCTAATATCTCCCCCCAGCTTGTTTTGAAACTCTTGGGTTTCTGAGAAAATCAAGCTTTTATCTCAGAAAAGAAAAAAAAGATTATAGAATCATAGGGCTGGAAGGGATCTTAGAGGTCTTGTAGTCCAGCCCCTGCCCGAGTCAGGAGACTTTTATTCCATCCTGGACAAATGGCTGTCCAATCTATTCAAGTCCATCCCTTTAACTTATAAGATGTAGATGCTAATGTAAGAACTGCTATGGGGAGCACATAGGTGGAGTGCTGAAAATAACCTGTAAGTAGAGGATAATAAATAGAATAGAGCTGGAAGGGGCCTTGGAGGTCTTCTAGTCCAGCCCCCTGCTCAAGCAGGAGAACCTATACTATTTCAGATAAGTGACTGCCCAGGCTCTTCTTAAAAACCTCCAGTGATGGAGCGACCACTATTTCTGGTGGCAAGCTGTTCCACTGGTTAATTGTCCTCACAGTTAGGAAGTTTCTCCTTAATTCCATGTTGCTTCTCTCCTGGATTAGTTTCCATCCATTGTTTCTTGTCTTGCCTTCAGGTGCTTTGGGGAATAATTTGACCCCCTCTTTTTTATGGTAGCCCCTCAAGTACTGGAAGACTGCTGTCTTGTCACCCCTAATTCTTCTTTTCTTTAGACTAGCCAAACCCAAATCCTGCAGCCATTCTTCATATGTTTTAATCTCCGGGCCTTTGATAATCTTAGTTGCTCTTCTCTGAATTTTTTTCCAAAGTCCCAACATCTTTTTTGTAGTATGGTGACCAGAATTGTTTGCAGTATTCCAGGTGTGGCCTTACTAGGGTTTTCTAAAGCGGCACTAATGCTTCACGTGATCTTGATTCTATGCTTCTGTTTATACAACCCAGGATTGTATTAGCTTTTTTGGCTGCTGCTGCTGCACACCTGCTTCATTCTGTCCATCACTTCTCCAGGTATGGGTGGCAACCCTGAAGAAATGCCTCTGGTCAGATGGATTTATTTATTTTTATTTATTTATTTATAAGAGTTCTTATAGGCCGCCCAATCCCGTGGGACTCAGGGTGGCGTACACCAGAGATAAGAACTATACAGTAAAATAGCATCTAAAAAAAATTATATTACAATTTAAAAACCATTCATACATGGGGGAATCGTCTCTTCACCCCGCCTGCCGGAAGAGCCATGTTTTTACTGCTTTGCAGAAGGCCAGTAGGGTGGGGATAGTCCGGATCTCTGGTGGAAGTTGGTTCCAGAGAGATGGGGCTCCCACAGAGAAAGCCCTCCCCCGTGGGCCCGCCAACCGGCATTGTTTGGCTGACGGGACCTGGAGGAGGCCCACTCTATGGGACCTAACTGGTCGTAGGGAGGTATGTGGTAGGATGCGGTCCCGAAGGTAACCTGGCCCTGAGCCATGTAGGGCTTTAAAGGTCAAAACCAACACCTTAAATTGCAACCGGAGACTAATGGGCAGCCAATGTAGCTGGCGGAGGATGGGTGTTATGTGGGTGTATCTCGGTACACCCACCACAGCTCACGCAGCTGCATTTTGTACCAATTGCAGTCTCCGGATGCTCTTTGAGGGTAGCCCCATGTAGAGCGCGTTACAGTAGTCAAGCCGTGAGGTGACGAGGGCATGGTGACTGTGAGCAAAGCCTCCCTCTCCAAGTAGGGGCAATTTATTCCTTAAAGTCCTAGTAATGGCTGCTGCTCTGGTGGCTTTGAAAGGGGATTGGATCCATTGATGGAGCTAAGGTCCATTGAGGGCTACCAGCCTTGAAGACTCAGAGGATCTCCAGGTCAGAATGGGCCAACTCGCCACAGCCAACTTGCCATGGTCAGCTTGCCACAGCTAACTTACCACGGGACAACTTGCTGAAAGGACAATTCAATTATTCAATTTAATTGTTTAAAATAATTTGAAAAACAATTTAAATTTTTGTCATTCACATTTCACTTTGTTCCTCCTTTGGCATCCTTTCTTTAATGATTTTATTCCACTATTTCTTCGATATTAGTTAGTGTAATTCTTGTCCTGCAGTGAGTTTTCCCATGGCAAGTTGGCCGTGGCAAGTTGGCCGTGGCAACTTGTCATAGACCCCCTCCAGGTTGGGGTTGACAAACTCCATGTCAGGGGTCCAACCGATGCCCTAATGAAAGCAGGAGCCTCAAGCAAAGTTTCAAGAAAAATCCAGTTGTTTATTGGGAGCAACATGTCGGCACGGACCAAGTGAAGCCAGCTCTGACCCCACACAGTTCGCACCTTGCCTCTGACCTTGTTTCCCCCTCCCCCCAAGGTGTGTCATCAGTCACATTCCCCAACAAAGCAATTTCACAGGTCGTAGAAGTCATTTCCTCTGGCTGTTACTGGTTTCTGTGGAGATGGCCTTGACTTTGGCTGGCTAGGATGTGCGTTGTTTTGACTGAGGCGCAAATTCCTCAATGCAGCTGCGAGGCTCGATTCCCCCTCCCCCTGCCTATGGCAACTCGGGAGCAGGCCAGGGAAGCTTCAGGAGTTGACACTCCAGTTGCAAGGGAATAACGGTGGGAGAGAGAGGTCTCCACTGCTAGCATGTATGGCCACTCTGAGAAGCAAAATGGACCTTGGCCAGATCCAATAAGTCTACTTATTAGCAATGTTTCCATGCTGTGGCATGCCAAATGACTCCTGTTACACAACGAACAGTAAGAACTTCAGCAATATATCAGTTTTAAAATGCATCTGGTGCTCAGTTCTACTGATGTCTATTACAGATGGAAGGACCTGTGAAAAATCCTGTTCCTTCGGGATGGGTGCCAACTGCACCTCTGAATGGAGGCTATCTTCTGTTCTCATTCATTCTCGAGCTTTTTCAAGGAGTAAAGGTGGTTTGTCTTCATCGCCATCATGATATGGGTTGTCTACTTGGTATTTCAGGAGGTATTTGTATTTGTATTTGTTTATTTGTCAAGCATATATGATTATAAGCAAAGTATAAACAGTAAAAACATGATTGAATATATATGTAATAGTACAAGCATGAATAAGAGTAAAAGAGGTAAGAATATATGGGTACATTAGGACAGGAACGGTAGGCACGATTGTGCGCTTATGCATGCCCCTTTCCGACCTCTTAGGAATGGGGAGAGGTCAATGGTAGATAATCTGAGGTTGAAGTTTTTGGGGTTTGGGGAAGAAACTACTGAGTTAGGTAAAGTGTTCCAAGCATTGACCACTCTGTTGTTGAAGTCGAATTTTTTGCAATCTGGAGCAGTTTACATTAAGTTTGTATTTATTGTGAGCTCGTGTATTATTGCGGTTGAAGCTGAAGTAGTCGTTAACAGGTAGGACATTGAGGCAGATAATTTTGTGAGCTACACTTAGGTCAGATCGAAGGTGGCGGAGTTCTAAATTCTGAAGTCCCAAAATTTCAAGTTTGGTTTCATAAGGAATTCTGTTGTGAACAGAGGAATGTAATACTCTTCTTGTGAAGTATCTCTGGACATTCTCAATTGTGTTAATGTCTGATATGTAGTGTGGGTTCCAGACTGCTGAGCTGTATTCAAGAATCGGTCTAGCAAATGTTTTGTATGCTCTGGTTAAGAGTACAATGTTACCAGAGAAGAAGCTGCGCAAGATTAGGTTAACCACTCTTAATGCCTTCTTTGCTATGTAGTTGCAGTGGGCTCTGGCACTTAAGGTCACTTAAGAAATACGCCAATGCTCTCTGTTCACACCACCAGAATTGGTGTCTCTGTGTGAAGGCCTTTCTCCAGTCTCAAAGCCCTTTCTGGCTGCAGAGATAGGACAGCATTCAAACTAAACTGCTTGACTCCCTGCCAGACCAACAGGCATCTGGAGGCTTGCAATTTCACATCAAGTTTTTTGTTCCAAGAAAAAGAGAACTCAGGGTAGGTCAAAATGTTATTGCAATAACTATTTGCTGCTGGAAAGCAACTTATTTTCTCACTGGGCATAAGTGGCACAAACCATATATTATTCTCACCTCCTAGGCCAATCTTTCTTTCTGTCTGGCAGAGCAGAATATTTATAGCATCAAAGACAGATGACATGAAGTTAGGAGAAACAGCAGTGGTTTCCTCAAATTAATTGTCAGGAATTCACACTATGTTCTTGTAGCCCAAAGTCCACATAGTCTAGGATGAGAAAGAAAAAGTATCCTGTCGCATTGAGAAGTACTTCATGATTACTTCAGAAATAATTAGATCTCTGCAGATGTTTTGGTCTCCAACTACCATCAACTCTTGTCAGTATGTTGGATGATGGGATTACAGTCCAAAACATCAAGAGGACAACAGTTTGCATACTCTGCCTGACGTGTCCCGTTTACTGAAACCTGTATATTAAACTTAACAGTCAAGGAAGAAGCTGATCCCCTGGAGACAACAGCTGAGATTCGTGTATGCCAGAGGTCTTCAAATTTGGCAACTTTAAGACTTGTGGCCTTCAACTCCCAGAATTCTCCAGCCAACATAGCTGGCTGGAGAATTCTGGAAGTTGAAGGCCACAAGTCTTTTTTAAAAAAATTTTTTTTTTAATTAATTTTCATATTTTACATATTACAATATTTGTAGACAGATCTGCCACCATTTATATATATCGCTACTATATTTATACAATTTATACATTATTTTATCATATTTTCTAATCCTGTGTCCTCGTCCCACACTGTTTCTTCAAATTTCTATTATTAGTCCAGTTGTACCATTTTTCCCAAACGTTGTAGTAATCTGAATTTTTTTGTCCTCTGAGTTCAATCGTTAGTTTGTCCATTTCAGCACAGTCGTATATTTTTTGGACAAAACTGGAAGAATTCCAATATACCTACGGACAGTTCGATAATCCGAAGGCCACAAGTCTTAAAGTTGACAAGTTTGAAGACCTCTGGTGTATGTCAATATAGGTTTTGAGGGATGTTCACAGAGGGGTCAAGATAGCAGTTCAAACTGCAATGGAAGCCCCATGGGGCCTATTAAAAAGAGGTTAAGGTTTTGATCGCACAGGTGCAGGCATCCTCTTGACTTTTTTTTTACACACACCTGTGGATGCTCCTCTGAGCTTCTTGGATAGAATAGAATAGAATAGAATAGAATAGAATAGAATAGAATAGAATAGAATAGAATAGAATAGAATAGAATAGAATGAGCTGGAAGGGACCTTGGAGGTCCTCTAGTCCAGCCCCCTCCTCAAGCAAGAGAACCTACAGTACACTATTTCAGATAAGTGACTGTCTAGACCAGGCGTGTCAAATTGGTGGCCCGTGGGCTGGATGCGTCACGCACAGGCCACGCACAGCCCAGTTCCGTGAATGGAAAAAACAACGCGAATTGCAATGACAATGTGATGTGGCGAGTTTGACACCTGTGGTCTAAACTCTTCTTAAAAACCTCCAGTGATGAAGCACCCAAGATTTCTGTGGCAAGCCATTCCACTGGTTAATTGTCCTCACTGCTAGGAAGTTTCTCCTTAATTCCAGGTTGCTTCTCTCTTTGATCAGTTTCCAACCATTGTTTCTTGTCTTGCATTCTGGTGTTTTGGAGAATAGCATAGTCTTCAACCCCAAAAGCAGCTGGCAAAGTTATAATTCATAAACCTCTAATTCCCACCAGAATAATAGTGGCTCAAGATTCAACTACTCAGGTATAATAGCCACAGTTGCCCAAATCAGGCAGACTTTGACAAATAAACTTCCACTCCTTCACTCAATAATACCAATAAGGGCTAGTAACAGGGGTGAAATTCAGCAGGTTCTGACAGGTTCTGGAGAACCGGTAGCGGAAATTTTGAGTAGTTCAGAGAACTGAACTGGCAAATACCACCTCTGGCTGGCTCCAGAGTGGGGAGGGAATGGGGATTTTGCAGCATCCTTCCCCTGCCACGCCCACCAAGCCATGCCCACAGAACCGGCAGGGAAAAATTTTGAATTTCACCCCTGGCTACACTTTCCATTATAAAACACAGATGGCCTTGAAATCTGTTTCTCAGCCTTGCTGTCAATCCCAAGATGTGGACCAGACCAAGAAATCACAAAAAGGCTAGCAAGGCTTGGATTGTGTGGTTGTGGTTGCCACCTTGAGTTTTTTGACATGCCCTGGAGATGCGCCTCCAAAATATTTGTATTTGATGTATCTCTGGTGAGTTCCCTAAATGTTTTTAGATATTTACCAACTGTTTAGCTTTGTTATATGCTACCCAGAGTTGCTTGTTGGGTGAAAGGGGTAGCTATATAAACTGAAGGAGGGAGGGGGAGGAGGAGGAGGAGGAGGAGGAGGAGGAGGAGGAGGAGGAGGAGGAAGAAGAAGAAGAAGAAGAAGAGGAAGAAGAAGAAGAAAAGAAGAAGAAGAAGAAGAGGAGGAGGAGGAGGAGGAGGAGGAGGAGGAGGAGGAGGAGGAAGAGAAGAAGAAGAAGAAGAAGAAGAAGAAGAAGAAGAAGAAGAAGAAGAAGAAGAAGAAGAAGAAGAAGAAGAAGAAGAAGAAGAAGAAGAAGAAGAAGAGGAGGAGGAGGAGGAGGAGGAGGAGGAGGGAGGCTGGAGGAGGGAGGAGGAGAAGAGGAAGAGGAAGAGGAGGAAGAAGATGATTCCATCTAGGCTCAGCCTCCCATCTCCTGCTGAGGACACTCTGTGCTCTTGAACACACCTTCTCCTGTCTCATTCAGGCTCATAAGGCACTTAGCTGAGATTACCTAAGTGTTTAACCACTCCATCAGTTCATGAGAGCTTAGGGAAGAAAAACAAGCATGCAATCAAAAGGAGGCCATTCGTCAGATGTCCTGACAGCCAAAGCAGGAGGAGCTGTGAAGAACCTGGCTGAGCTTGTAGGAGGGACAGCTCTTGACAGGTCTTAAATAAAGAAGAGGCTGCTGCGTTCCTCCACCCAACATCTTGATCCTGGAATTGTCTCAGGGGAAAAAGAAGGCTAACGTTTTTCTGAAAGCCATTCAGCCTGTCACGGGGAAGGCAAGATAAATGGCTCAGCTTGTCTGGCAGAGAGAATCGGAATGGGACCTTTCGACATGCAGAGATGCTCCCCAACCTGGTGCCCTCCAGATGCATGGAGGCAGCAAGATTGGAAGAATAATCTCTTCCAATGTCTCAAAGTTCAATGCCTTTAGAACCCTCTTTCTCAACCTTGGCAACTTTAAGATGTGTGGATTTCAATTCCCAGAAATCCCCAGCCAGCCAAGCTAACGGGAATTCTGGGAGTTGAAGTCCACTCATCGCAAAGATGCCAAGATTGAGAAATGCTCCTTTAGACAAACTGAGGAAGACCATGTCTGATGTTAAGAAAAAGATCACACCTAGTGTGTTGGTCACCACACTATAAAAAAGATGTTGAGACTCTAGAAAGTGTGCAGAGAAGAGCAACCAAGATGATTAGGGGACTGGAGGCTAAAAGATATGAAGAATGGTTGCAGGAACTGGGCATGGCTAGTCTAGTGAAGAGAAGGACCAGGGGAGACAGGATAGCATCTTCCAATATTTGAGGGGCTGCCACAGAGAGGAGGGGGTCAAGCTCAGAAGTGGGTTATAACTTACCTCGCTGCCAGTTCGCTTCTTCCCGTGCCGTGTGGGCGCGCCTCGTGGGCACGTGTGCGCTTTGCGGGCGCGCACATTCGCAGTGCCAAAAAATCTGAAGAAAAAAAAAGCCAAAAAAAAAGATGTCGACCGCATTCACAGTGCCAGAAACTCGCTTCTGCAAATGCTCAGAAGAAAAATTAAAATAAAAAAATTCCAAAAAAACTTCTAAAAAAAGAAGAAGAAGCTGAAAACAAGATGGCAACTCCATGCACAGTGCTGGAAACTCGGCTTCTGCACATGCTCAGAAGAAAAAATAAATAAAAATAAAAAAAATAAAATCAAAACAATCAAAACAATTTTAAAAAAAGATGGCGGCGCCCACAGACCGAACCAGTTCTGTGACATCATCGTAACGTCACCAGCAGGTCGCTACCGGTTCGGGCGAAGCGGTCCGAACCAGGAGGAACCCACCTCTGGTCAAGCTATTCTCCAAAGCACCTGAAGGCCAGACAAGGAATAATGGATGGAAACTGAACAAGGAGAGATTCAACCTGGAAATGAGGAGGAATTTTCTGACAGTGAGAACAACCAACCAATGGAACCGAAGTTGCCTTCAGAAGTTGTGGGAGCTTCATCACTGGAAGCTTTCAAGAAGAGACTGGACTGCCATCTGTCAGAAATGGTGTAGGGTCTGCTGGGTGTGGGGTTGGACTAGAGATCCCTTCCAACTCTGTTAATCTGTATCTGTCTCCACAACAGCTATTTTTCAGATCTTGAACTGGCCACTGATGTTGTCCCAATGCATCTTTGAAGAGAATGTTCCATTGGCATCTGTGGCTATGCCATCAAAATCCTTCAGAGTTTTTACCTTAAAGGCTCACTTGGTTCCTCCTGTACGTTGCATAAATGGTTTGTGTTGTTCTCCTGTAGGACTTTTTAAATGATTCTTGTAGAAGGAAAGACCATGAAAGTGTGCCTGAGATATCTGGGGACAACATGAAGGAGATTTGAACTCATTTTAATATTGTCCCAAAGGTGCTTTTTTCAAGAGGCAACTGGACTTTCTTGGTTTTTCTTTGAAGACGTTTCGCTTCTCATCCAAGAAGCTTCTTCAACTCTGACTGGATGGTGGGGAATGGAATTGAGTCAGAGCTGAAGAAGCTTCTTGGATGAGAAGCGAAAGGTCTTCAAAGAAAAACCAGAAAGCCCAGTTGCTTCTTGAAAAAACACCTTTGGGACAACCATCACCTGGATGACTGAGAATCTCCAGAGACATTTTAGCATTATTCTATTTTAAGTATTCTACTATGAATTGCTTTCACTTTTACAATAACGGAGACTGGTATAACACTATTAAATCTGCTCTGTTATCCAAACCAGTTAAATATTGTCATAGCTTACAGCCGGTAACAACATGTGCAGCAACAGTTCAAGAAAAAGAAGAAAAGATACATCATCCACTTCCACCAATTTCTGGAAGCAAAACCTGGTTCCTTCTTGCTATGTCATTTTTAGCAAATGTTTTAATGGGTGTTACTGTCGGTGTCTTCGGGCTACTCTCTGACCATAATATTACCCTGTGAAAAGTGAACGTACAGTTTCATAAATTGGAAAGGGAAGATGTAAGCACAATATGAAGGTTAAGAGGGCCATTGTTCGATTTGCGTTTTGCTTTGGCACGTTTTTGATGAAGGAGACAAACTGGAACTTCACATTAATTTATTAGTTGTTACAGTTTTTTTAGAATAGAAGATATAGATCAGGAGCAGGCAACTATGGCCACATTGTGACCTGTGGACTTCAACTCCCAGAATTCCTGAGCCAACATGAGTCTATTGCAGGGGTCCCCAAACTTGGCAACTTTAAGACTTGTGGACTTCAACTCCCAAAATTCTCCAGCCAGCATAGCTGGCTGGAGAATTCTGGGAGTTAAAGTCCACAAGTCTTAAAGTTGCCAAATTTGAAGACCTCTGATCTAATGCATGAGTCAGAATACAGGTAGTCCGTGACTTACAACTGTTCATTTAGTGACCATTCAAAGTTACAACAGCACTGAAAAAAGTGACTTATAATGGTTTTCTACACTTATGACCATTGCAGCATCCCCATGGTCACATGATCAAAATTCAGACACTTGGCAACTGGCATGTGCTTAAAACGGTTGCAGTGTCCCAAGATCATGTGATCCCCTTTTGCGACCTTCTGACAAGCAAAGTCAAATGGGGAAGCCAGATTCACTTAACAACCATATTACTAATTTATCAACTGCAGTGATTCGCTTAAAAACGGTGGCAAGAAAAATCATAAAATGGGGCAAAACTCACGTAACAAATATCTCACTTACCAAGAGAAATTTTGGGCTCAATTGCGGTCCTAAGTCAAGGACTAGCTGTACAGGACTCTACAGGTCTACTCACCTGTAGACTTCAGCTCCCAGAATTCCTGAGCCAATTCCTGATCTAATTCCTGATCAGGGTGGCCGGTATTCTGACATGCATTAGTGTACATGGGCATTAATGTTTATCCTCTGAGAAAAAGAAAGGCCAAGAACACACACTTGTTTATCAAGAGAAAAGACTGTTCCAGCAATTCATAATTGTTCAGAAGTCTTTGGGGATTTTTTATGGCCTCATGATCCCACCACCCAAATAATGCAAGTTGTGATCCGGCTTTTTTTTTTTTAAACAACCCCCTTCTTCTGGACTGCTGAACTAGCATGGGAAAGGGCTTAGCCACCACCTCCCAAGATAGCATAAAAGGGCTACCAATCAGAATAGAGCTGGAAGGGACCTTGGAGGTCTTCTAGTCCAACCCCTTGCTCAAACAGGAAACCCTATACAATTTGAGACAAGTGACTGTCCGGTCTTTTCTTATAAAGCCCAGGTGGCGCAGCGGTTAGAGTGGGGTACTGCAGGCCACTTTAGCTGACTGTGATCCGCAGGTCAGTGGTTCAAATCTCACCGGCTCAAGGTTGACTCAGCCTTCCATCCTTCCGAGGTAGGTAAAATGAGGACCCAGATTGTTGGGGGCAATATAAATATATACATTGCTTACTGGTGTAAACCGCTTAGAGAGTGCTTGCACTGTGAGGCGGTATATAAATCTCAATAAATAAATAAATAAATAAATAAATAAATAAATAAATAAATAAATAAATAAATAAATAAATAAAAAAACAAACAAACAAACAAACAAACAAACAAACAAACAAATAAATAAATAAATAAATAAATAAAAAAAAATAAATAAATAAATAAATAAATAAATAAATAAATAAATAAATAAATAAATAAATAAATAAATAAATAAATAAATAAATAAATAAACCTCCAGTGATAAAAGTCTGTAGAGATTCTCAATCATCCAGGTCCTGGTTGTTCCAAAGGTGCTTTTTTTTCAGGAAGCAAGTGGACTTTTTTCTTTTTTCTTTTGAAAATGTTTCGCTTCTCATCCAAGAAGCTTCTTCAGCTCTGACTGGATGGTGGGGAATGGAAGGATTTATATTCCTTGCAGACAGCTGGTCATTTGCATCCTTTTAAAGCAGAGCTGTCAAACTCCAAGCCCACGGGCCGGATGCGTCACACGCTGCTCACGCCCACCCCCGTTTTAGCGAAGGGGGGGGAAGTCCCAATACATCACATGATGCCCCCGTGATGCCATGAGTTTGACACCCCTGTTTTAGAGGGTCGTTGAAGCACTTGGAGGTTTATCTGTGTCCTCAGGGGTCACCTGAGTAGTACTCCTGATTCCTATAGTCTGCAATTCTTCCTACTCCCACGCCATTCAAAGGGCATTCGTCCCAAATTGTATAGAAAGAAAGAAACTCCAGTCGCCTCCTGAAAAAAGCAAATTTGGGACACAGTGATGAAGCACCCACAACTTCTGAAAGCAAGAGAAAAAGTACAGCCAATTGGAAATTTGGGTTAACTCTGGAGTGGGAGTATTCCCCTTGCAATTTTACATGCTGTGTCAGTGCAGATTGACTGACGCCCCTTCCTCTCACTCTGCATTTGAAATCTCAGCTATCTACCCAGCCACCTGGAGCACAGGGCCAGGCGGCACAGCGGCTGCTGAGGGGTGGTCCAAGGTTGGGAGCATACCGCCCTCTGCTGGGCACAGAGGGAGGCAGAATGGATTTGGCAGGTGGGTTTTTCCCTTCCTCTCTTGGAGAGATGGGAACTTCCAACCCCAGAAAAGCAGGACAGTAAGTGCTACATCACCTTTGCTTCTAGACCCTTTGTCTATATCAGGGGTCTCCAACCTTAGCAACTTTAAGACTTGTGGACTTCGACTCCCAGAGTTCCTCAGCCAGAATTGAAGTCCACAAGTCTTAAAGTTGCCAAGGTTGGAGAGACCCCTGGTCTAGACTGTCTCTTTCTTCAGTTACTTTCCTCTGCTCATCCCACCCAAAAAAATGAAGCTAAATTGCTTGCTTTCCTTCGGTTTCCCTTCCTCTCTTGGAGAGATGGGAACTGCAAAACTCAGGAATTAAAATAATCACCTCTTCCGCTCTTATCAATGGCACCGTTTGGGATCAGAGCTGAAATCTTGGGGGATCCTCGCTTTAAAGGACACGGGTGAGCTTTTCTGGCAAATAATTAAATCTGGAACAGGATCACAGCATGACTGATTTTTTATTTTATTTTCAGAAATGGCATCCGCACATGGGTCTACATTGGTTCAGAAGGCTGAGTACTAATTTCATTGAGGAACGTTAATTTAATTCATTTTATAATTACTTTTTATTATCGTTGCATATAATTATTAACGATAATTAATGAATTATTCTTTATTGATGTATTAACAATTAATTATCTTTGCAAAGCTAACAGTTAAAATTCTTAAGGTTGAGGAACAGTAATTTAATTCATTTTTATTATTTTTACTACTATCCCATATAATTATTTAATACTAATTTATTAACTTTTAATTAATCATTAATTCTGTTAACGTTAAGGAGTCTTAATTTACACTTTCTCTCCAGACCATTTTCCTCAATCTAAATCCTCCCCCTTCACAAAATAGCTATTTGTCCTGCATCTAGAACATATGGACTCCATATTGTGGTGTTCCTATCTGGGATTTTCAGGTATAATTTTAATTAGGGAGGAACAAAATGCGGCCGTAAGCCTTAAGCTTCTTAAATGTGACTTCTGCAAATGTCCTTGAGCAGGAGGTTGGTTGGAGTAGAAGAGCTCCAAGGTTTCTTCCAGTTGTATGATTCTACATTCTGTGTTATATCTTGGGCCATCAATCCTCTCAGACTGCAGAGGTGTCAAACTCCATTTCATTGAGGGCCGCATCAGGGTTGTGTTTGACCACGGGGGGGGGGGGGGGCAGAGTGGGCGTGGCCAGTTTGGCATCACTCATCAGGGCCAGGTTACCTTCGGGACCACATCCTACCGCATACCTCCCTACGACCGGTTAGGTCCCACAGAGTTGGTCTCCTCCAGGTCTCATCAACCAAGCAATGTCGGTTGGCAGGACCGCGGGGGAGAACCTTCTCTGTGGGAGCTCCGTCTCTCTGGAACCAACTTCCCCCAGAGATCCGGACTACCCCCACCCTGCTGGCCTTCCGTAAAGCCGTTAAAACATGGCTCTTCCTGCAGGCGGGGTGATATTGAGATCAATCCCCCATGTATGAATGATGGTTTGTTTTAATTTTTGTAAGTATTTTAACCATTATTATCGTTTTTATAATTGTTCTTTCAATATGTTGTACCCCGCCCTGAGTCCCTCAGGAGTTGGGCGGCATATAAGAACGATTAATAAATAATAAATAAATAAATAAATAATGTCGGGGGTGCTTGTGGTGGCGCAAGTGCTCTGCTAGCGAAAACGGGCTCCGGAGCTCCATTTTTTGCTGCAATGGCCTCCTGCAAGCATCTGCCAGCGAAAATGGAGCTCGGGAGGGCTGCAGCAGGCCGGTCCTTTGTTGTTTCGAGGGCGGCCCCGCAGGCCAGATCTAAGTACCCTGCGGTACTGGAACTGGCCCCCGGGCCTTCAGTTTGACACCCTTGTCTCAGAGCATAGGACTTTATGATATGCCTGTCCTATAACTCAGCCTCTTTGGCTTCTAGTGGGGTTATCAGATCTGGGGTGCAGAAATCTGAATGACCATCAGATGGCAGTAAAGACACTAACTTGTTGCTACCTCCAGTGGCCATCTGTATTTTTGCAGTCTAGAATAGAATAGAAATAGAAACTGGATGGACTGTATATTCCTATGAAAAAGACTTCTGGCACTTGCAGCAGTGCCTTTAAATAGGCTGGACTTCAGTAATTTTGGACTGTGCTGTCTTTGGGGGGAAAACAGAAACATTTATCAAATGCACAAGTAAGCTTTCATATGAAGTTAGCTGTAGTTAGCTGTAGAGTAGTTCATGAAAGCTTGTGCCTTTGAATAAAATGTGTTTCTTGGAACATATGCTAACTTCTGGTTTTTTTGCTACCATAAATTAACACAGCTCTTCTCCTGCAATGCTGACTTTGTGGAGGACACGTTTAAATGGCTTTAAATGTTGGTGTAGAAATTTAATAAAGAAATAAATACATTTGTTCCCACTTTGACAAATTGGCAGGATGCTCTGGCAAAAATTAAACTCCCATTTACCTAAAATCAAATGAAACTTCTATTTGGCACGTTGGATTAAAGAAAGATGCAACCTAGAAGTAAGGAGAAATTCCCTGATACTGAGAACAATTACAGGTAGTCCTTGACTTACAACAGCTCGTTTAGTGACCGTTTGAAGTTATAACAGCACTAAAAAAGTGACCTATGACCATTTTTCACACGTACGACCTTTGCAGCAGCCCCATGGTCATGTGATCAAAATTTAGACTCGTGACAACTGACTCATATTTGTGACGGTTGCAGGGTCCCAGAGTCATGTGATTCCCTCTTGCAACTTTCTGACAAGCAAACTCAATGGGGAAGCCAGATTCACTTAACAACCATGTTACTAATTTAACAACTACAATGTTTCACTTAACAACAGAAATGTTGGGCTCAATTGTGGTCATAAGTCAAGGACTACCTTTGTGGAATGGCTTGCCTCCAGAAGTTATGGGTGCTCCATCACTGGAGGCATTTAAGAAGAGACTGGACAGCCATTTGCGTGGAATAGTACAGGGTCTCCTGCTTGAACAGGGGGTTAGACTAGAAGACCTCCAAGGTCCCTTCCAACCCTGTGATTCTACGTTTTATGTCCTAAGTTTATAAATGTTATATTTTGAGATGTGAAGCTGTTGCATCCACTTCTGTGAAAATCTAAAGAGGAAATAAATTACGGACATAAATTAGATAATTACTACATATAAAGTGCCCATAAATTCAGCTAACTTGGCTTTCCATCCCATGAACATGAACAGTCAATGTGATGCGTGAATGGAAACAACAGTGAAAAATTTCTCTGGGAATGAAAGTTGCTCAAAGACTATTCAAAATCCCAAAGTATTCTGGGGTTTGGCACATGTCTGGCACTTTTATGTTTAGGAAGAGTTTTTTAACTTTTTCTGGGCAGTGATGAATCAGCACCAATGGTTTGTTTTGTATGGGAAGTGGTCAAGAACTTCCCTTTTCAGGTCTTGTCACTTTAAAAAGCTTTGTCTTGTGATTCCACTCTGGATAAACAAACCCCAAATGTTCTTGCAGCATCCCTGGACAGAAATACAGGAGGCTCCAAGCGGTGGCCAGAAGAACACAATAGCAAATGTGGAGCCGTTTTTGTCAGCTTTAGAATGCTGTGAAATTCTCTTTTAGCTGTGATTATATTTTGCAAAAGACAATATCCTACAAAGCTCCGTTCACAAACTCTTCGGTCTGGGGGTGAGCCTTCTGGGTGGTTGGTAAACTACTTTTCTAGTGGATGAATGAAGCCAATGATGGCTTATTTAACAAATGTGGGTTCATGGAATCCTAGGGTTAGAAGGGATCTCAGAGGTCTTCTAGTCCAACCCCCTGCTCAAGCTGGAGACTCTATACCACTCCGGACAAATGGCGTTCCATTTGTCATCTTAGAGACCTCCAATGGTGGAGCATCTGGAGCAATCCCTGAACACCATCAGCATTAACAAAACATCCATCAGTCAATTGCAAAAGGCAACTTTATTTAGAACAGCTTACATCCTTCGCCAATACCTCTAACACCATCAAACATCAAGATCTGACTATCCTTGAGTTCGTCCTTTGGAAGAACTCAACAGGTGGATAAAAATGCCAAATCCAGTCTAACATCTGGCTGACTAACCTTAATAATAATTGCATTGCTGGGAAAAATGCATATATATGACATCTTTAACTATCCTAGCTCCATAGGATAAGAAATATGGAATCCATTGTGAACTATCTGGCAGGCTATGCATAATAGCATAAATAGCAATTAACACATTAACAGATTAACAGAGTTGGAAGGGACATTGTAGGTCATCTAGTCCAACCCCCCCCCCCCAAGCAGAAGACCCTAAACCATTTTTGACCAGATGGCAGTCCGGTCTCTTCCTGAAAGCTTCCAGTGATGAAGCTCCCACAACTTCCGAAGGCAACTTCTGTTCCATTGATTGATTGTTCTTACTGTCAGAAAATTCCTCCTTATTTCCAGGTTGAATCTCTTCTTGATCAGTTTCCATCCATTATTCCTTGTCTGGCCGTCTGATGCCTTGGAAAATAGCTTGACCCCCTTCTCTCTGTAGCAGCCCCTCAAATATTGGAAGATGCTATCATGTCTCCCCTGGTCCTTCTCTTCACTAGACTAGCCATGCCCAGTTCCTGCAACAATTATAAGAACTCCACCACTTCCAGCCATTCTGAGTCAGTGCCTGGTGTGCAAATGGGACCCCCTCCCCCTTGGAGAAATCTAATCCTGTCTCAGTGCTGACCTGAGTATAACTGATCTCAGCCATCCAATAAAGTGACCGAGAAGAAGAGAAAGAGGAGTCACGGCACAACAGCCCTGCAGAACACTTTATGGGAATCCAGCTCATGACGTAGGGAGTTTTCTGGATGGTGCAGGACTCCTTTTCTGATGTCCTCTCCTTCTCTTGCCTGGAGAAACTTAACAAAAGGAACCCCAGCACCTGATGGTGGAGTTGCGTCCTTCTGGCTTGCCATGCCTGCATCCTGAGTCTCTTGACAGGCCCAACGGTTGTATCCAAGAACTACTATTCCATGCGTTGCAGAGTGGAGGGCACCACTTCAGACAACTCTGCTTTAGCCCAGGACATTGGCTGGGATGTGATGGGAGATGGGGTGCAGGAACCATCCTCCAGACTTGCTGGGAATTGGAGGACCTACTCAAGAAGCTTGACCTTCCAGCCCAACCTGCTTCAGTTTGCTTGTTTGTTTATATCCCACCTTTATTATTCTTATAACTAACTCAAGGCAGCAAACATAACCAATACAGTCCTCCTTCCTCTTCCTATTTTCCCCAACTCAACAACTCAGTGTGGTGAGTTGGTCTGATAGTGAGTGACTGACCAGTGGTGAAATCCAATTTTTTTTACTACCGGTTCTGTAGGCGTGGCTTGGTGGGCGTGGTGTGGCTTGGTGGGTGTGGCTTGGTGGACAGGGGAAGGATACTGCAAAATCTCCATTCCCTCCCCACTCCTGGGGGAAGGATATTGCAAAATCTCCATTCCCACCCCACTCTGGGGCCAGCCAGGGGTGGTATTTGCTGGTTCTCCGCTACTGGTTCTCTCTTTCCGCTACTGGTTCTCTGAACTACTCAAAATGTCCGCTACCGGTTCTCTGAACTACTCAAAATTTCCGCTACCGGTTCTCTGAACTACTCAAAATGTCCGCTACCGGTTCTCTGAACTACTCAAAATGTCCGCTACTGGTTCTCTGAACTACTCAAAATTTCCGCTACCGGTTCTCTGAACTACTCAAAATGTCCGCTACCGGTTCTCCAGAACCTGTCAGAACCTGCTGGATTTCACCCCTGTGACTGACCCAATCACCCAGTCAGCTTTCATGGCTAAAGCAAGACCAGACGTCACCATCTCCTGGTTTCTGGCCTGGTGCCTTCACCACTAGACCAAAGAGGCCCTCTGCTTTGGGCTTGTTCTCCTGAATGGATGCCCTCCTAGATGCCTGCAGGAGAACAAGGGGAGCCATCCCATGGTTATGATGTCATCACGCAACTGATGTGAGATGTGTGCATAACTACATCATTTGAGTTACACGTGGCATCATGTAACTTCTTCCCATAATCCTGCCTTTCCAGAAACAGAATGAGTGGTGGTGGGTGGAAGGAATCCAGCCTATCACATCCCAAAGACAAAAGGCCAGTGGAACCTGGCTTGTGGCTGTCAGTTGCCACCTTATGCTGGCTTGTGCTTCGCTGCTATACGGTGACAGACGGCCATGAACTAGGGGGAGGAGGGAATGTAAGGGGGAAGGCTTGGGTAAGGTGACCAGATTTTATTTTTTGTAAAGCGGGACACCATTGGGGGGGGTTTCTAGGGGAGCAAGACGGGAGGGGTCCGTCTCTCTTATCCTGCAACTTTGTGCCCCCCCCAAACACCCCCCCTTCATCACAGCCAGGGGTGGGTTCCTCCAGGGATTTTTTTTATCAGCAGCATCCGAGATCAGGAAACGGGCTACGTGGGGAGCAGGGAGGTCAGAGGGGCAGCTAGCAAGGGTTAGGATCGTGGAAGGCGCTGAGCCTCGTCCAGGGATCTGCGGGGGAGGCATCCTCCAGGCGACCCCTACCCCTTTCCCATGCACTCCGTTCCTATATTCTGCTGGAGCGCAGAAGGGACCCTTTCCCCCCACTATTCCTCAAGCTCCTTCCCAGTTTTCCCAGAAAGGCGCTTCAATGCATTCGGGGTTTTTGCTTTCCACGATGCTTTCATGCGTGAAAGGAGCAGCTGCAACTCACACTCTCACGTCTCCGATCCTGGGAGAAACTCCCACGCCCGCCTCCACTCCAAGAAGCTCAGAAGAAAGGCGAAGGAGCCCTCCTTCCTAGAGAGGCGAGACGCTCTAGGCAATTTAAAAAAAAAACCCTCTCTACCTCTTACCTAAAAGATTCCCGGTTGCAATGAGGGGCAGAGCCCTCCGGCGCATGCTCTGCTTATTTCAGAAGCTAGAGGCTGCCAGGACCAAACAGGGCTGGGTCACCCTATGTTAGGGGCGTCTTGTAGCCGTTCTGCGCATGCACAGTGGGCAAAATAACCCGACGGCATCCAGCTGGGCGGGGGAAGCGGGTGGGAGAAGCCCCGCGCCGCAACCGCCACCAGTTCCATCGGCTCTACGCCGAACCGGCAGGATTTCACCCTGTAGCAGGGCAAATTCAAATTTAAAAAGCGGGACTTTTTTGAAACGCCGCGGGACGCGGGACAAATTATTCAAAAGCGTGACTGTCCCGCCAAAAGCGGGACGTCTGGTCACCTTAGGCTTGGGGGAAATTGAAAGTGAGTGCTTCATCTCCTCGAGATGCTGCTTCAAGGTCACCCATCATAACAGCTGCATGCCAAACTGTGCTTGACCTGACAGTTGCCAAAACATCTTGCCTGAACCTGACTGGTAGCACAGGGGCAGGTGTGTGTGTGTGTGTGTGTGTGTGTGTTCAATGGAAGGTAGCAAGGGAAGGAAAAGTTGAACCTAGGGATTTTGGTGTGTGATTTTCAAATCTGGCTTTGCATTACTGCATACACTTGACTTCTAATAAAACCATAACTTTCTCAATGAATGGAACCAAGGGTCGTTTGTATTTAGGAGTATAAGCTGGGGCAGGTATGACAGTGGCTATGTTGCTATGTTGAGAAAGAAACTAATTTAGTTATACTATTTAATTTTGCAGATAATGCCTCCTAACTTGTCTTGTGCAGCTACTAATCTATTTAACTCTAAATATGAAATAAAGCGACTCCTTTATTTGCTACTAAACTATCCAAAGAAAATCTGTCTGGGTAAAGGAAAATCCATCCATGCTGAGCTAAAGGAAACAGGGAATTTTCTGGAAGCCTTGAAATGCGCTTTTCTGCCGCTCTTTCCATTTGCAGAGGCTTCGGTGATTGATTGATTGATTGATTGATTTTATTTGTCAAACATGTACAAGATAGCAGGTATAAGTATAAATATAACATAAGCAAAGTAAGTACAGATAAATGTGGACAATAGGACAGAAAGACAGGGACGGTAGGCACAATGGTGCGCTTATGCACGTCCCTTACAGACCTCTTAGGAATGGGGTGAGGTCAACAGTGGACAGTCTAAGGGTAAAATGTTGGGATTTTGAGGATGAAACCACAATCAGGTAGTGCATTCCAGGCATTGATCACTCTGTTGCTGAAGTCGTATTTTCTGCAGAGTTTTGAGTGGTTTACATGGAGTTTGAATCTATTGTGTGCTCGTGTATTGTTGCGGTTGAGGCTGAAGTATTCATTGACAGGTGGGACATTGTGGCAGATAATTTTATGAACTACATTTAGATTGGTTCGAAGGCGACGTAGTTCTAAGTTGTCTAAGCCCAAGATTTCAAGTCTGGTGGAATAAGGTATTCTGTTGTGAGCGGAGGAGTGGAGGACTCTTCTCGTGAAATATTTTTGGACTCTCTCAATTGTATTGATGTCCGATATGCAGTGCGGGTTCCAGACAGGTGAGTTGTATTTGAGAATTGGTCTAGCGAATGTTTTGTATGCGCTAGTTAGCAGTAATATTGCCAGAGAAGAAGCTACACACGATTAGATTGACTACTCTTAGTGCCTTTTTGGCAATGTTGATACAGTGGGTTTTGGCACTTAGATCATTAGATATTGAGTACTCCAAGATCCTTGACAGAATGAGGGTCGTCTACAAGGTCGTGTGTCCTCCAAGCTTGTATTTTGTGTTCTGATTCTTTTTGCCAATAGAGCATTTGTTGGTTGAGATCTGAAGATGTTTGGAGATCCTACATCAGTAGCAGCACACTGAGAGCTGGACACACAGTAGCCTCCACATGTCTAACGCATGGCCAGAACTCTCTTTTGTGGAAGCTGTTTTTAGCCCCACCCTCCCCTTTAAAAACGAGGGCAGCAGCAGGAGGGCAGCGGCAGGAGGCTGCAGCCAAAGCCCTTGGTGACCTCACTGAGGCTGGAGTGGTGACAACCAGCTGGGAGGGGGAGAGTCCAGAACTACGTCCACCAACTCTTCCCTTGCTTTCGTGGGAGCATCTCGCAGCACTGCATGGCATGACACACGCATGTGTGTGCGAGCGAACGTCCAAACTGGAACAGCAATTGTGCAGAAGTTTCAAGATGAATACGCAGATTTCCCAATCTGGATGTTCTTGTTAACATTCGGCTCCAAAAGTAAACACGGCGATGTCGAAATTACAACTTACTTTTGAGATGGACAGTTCTTATTGGTTGGGTAATATTTACTTAAAATGTTCTGATTTTTTTTGTGCATTATCTTTTGGCCACTCTCAAATATTGACCAAGTGTTACCACAAAAACCTCCTGGGGGGAAACACCCACAACCAGGCCTAGTTCACACAGCTGACTAAGCCAGGGTAATGCTTTAGTGCAGGGGTCTCCAATCTTGGCAACTTTTAAGACTTGTGGACTTCAACTCCCAGAATTGTAGACTTCAACTCCCAGAATCCCTCAGCTTTTCTGGCTGAGGAATTCTGGGAGTTGAAGTCCACAAGTCTTGAAGTTGCCAAGGTTGGAGACCCCTGCTTTTAATTTAATTTAATTTAATTTAATTAAAAGTTCTTATAGGCCGCCCAATCCCATAGGACTCAGGGCGGCGTTTTAGTGAAAACCTGCATTGTGTTTTGCAAAGCATGGCTTATGGCTTAGAGTTTTGTGTAAATTCAGGCTATTGTGGCATATTCAGCCAGCCACAATTATAATAAATCAAAACTTTGTGTGTTGTATGAATCCAAGCTTAGAGTCCTTTATGGACGTACATTGTTTTTTATCAGTTGTTTAAGGATACTGATATTGATGCTGTTTGTGTCTTTATCTCTTGCTGACTGTAATAATAGAGGTAGTCCTTGCTTTATAACTGGTCACTTAACAGTTGTTCAAAGTTACAACAGATTAAAAAAAAAGTTACTTAGAACCCATCCTGGAAGTTACGATTGCTGCAAACACATATATGAAGTCCACATTGACGTGGACACTTCCCCTGGGATGGCATGGAGATTCTGGTTCAATCTCTTTAAGGAAAGCCATGTGTTTGGATGAAACAGGCCATTTTTCATGGTTATACAAGCCAGCTTTGAGAATGATCTCCCAGAACAGTCTGGAGGCTATTGAAAGAGACTGTTCTTTAGGGGCACTCAGGCACCCGACTATATTTCATAATCCCCTGATGAACAATAGACTAAGCAAGTTTCTCCAGCAATATTTAGTGGATCTTGGAGTTTTAAGAAACAGGAATTGGGGCATTATCAGCGTTTGCATTAACATTATTAGAAGAGAGGAATTAGAGCAGGGCAGAGGTGGGTTCCTGCCGGTACGCTCTTACCTGTTGGTCGCCGCAGAACGGAAGAAGCCGGTGGCGTTCGCGGTGCAGGGCTTCCCCTGCCCGCTTTCCCCCGCCCACCTAGAGGCCGCCATTTGCGTTCTTTTGCCCTTTGCACATGCGCAAAGTCTTCTGCTTGCGCAGAGGGCAAAAGAACGCAAATGGCGGCGTCCAGGTGGGCGGGGGAAAGCGGGCGGGGGAAGCCCTGTGCCGCGAATGCCACCGGCTTCTTCGGTTCTGCAGCGACCAACAGGTAAGAGCGTACCAGCAGGAACCCACCTCTGGAGCAGGGGTGTCAAACTCAAGGCCCGGGAGCTGGATCTGGAAATCTGGATCTTAGATCTGGCCCGCGGGGCTGCCCTGGAAACAGCGGAGGACCGGCCCGCAGTGCTTCTGCCAGTGAAAACGGGCTCCCAAGCTCCGGTTTTGGCTGCCACGGCCTCCTGCAACCCTCTGCCAGTGAAAACTGAGCTCGGGAGCCCGTTTTTGCTGGCAGAGCACTCAAGCCACCACAGGTGCCCCGACACGAGTGACGTTGAGCTGGCCATGCCCATCCTGGCCACGCCCCCCCAGCCTGCCCCCAAGGTCAAACACAACCCTGATGCAGCCCTCAATAAAATCGAGTTTGACACTCCTGAATTAGAGATATCATCATTCCTTTACAGAGGGATCAGTATCTGTGCTTTCAAGAAAATGCAATTCAGTGGTGGGAAAAATAAAGTTTTAAACTTCTGCAGGAAAGACCAAACGCATCGGTACAGAGTAGGCAGTTCCTGGCTCAGCAGTAGTAACTGTGAGAAGGATCTAGGACAGTGATGGTGAACCTTTTTTCCCTCTGGTGCCGAAAGCGCGTGCGCTTGCGCTATCGCGTGTGCGTGCGTGCCCACACCCATAATTTAATGCCCCCCTCTGCATGCACACGCAAACCCCTCCTATGTTGCCCTGCCCCCACGCATGTGTGCACGACCCCCCTTCCCCGTTCCCAACTTCCGGTGGGCCCAGTAGGCCTGTTTTTTGCTCTCCCCAGATTCCAGAGGCTTTCTTGGAGCCTGGGGAGTGCAAAAACAGCCTCCCCCACCCCTCCGGAGGTCAAAAACACCCTCCCAGAGCCTCCACGCAAGCCGAAAATCAGCTGGCCGGTGCTGGAGCTGAGCTAGGGCAATGGCTCGCGTGCCAGCAGATATGGCTCCGCATGCCACCTGTGGCACGCGTGCCATAGGTTTGCCATCACTGATCTAGGACAACCACTCAATTCTGAGCCAGCAGTGTACTGCAGCTGCAAACACATCATCAGATGCACATCATCAGATTAACAGAGTTGGAAGGGACCTTGCAGGTCATCTAGTCCAACCCCCTGCCCAAGCAGGAGACCCTTACATCTGCCTCTACCTAGGATCGAACTCACAACCTCCTGATTGTGAGGCAAGAGCTCCACCTCTTAGGAGCCAATGCAGTCCTAGGCTGCATCAAGAGCTTTTTTGGCAGGTATTTTTGCATTAGGCTTTTCTTGCCCAAGTGTAAAACCTTACTTTTCTCACCACTGAATTTGTTGAGTAGGGCCCTGTGTTCAAGTCTGTCAAGACCCTTCTGGAATCTTGTGTCTGTTTTCTAAAGTGTAGCTATTTCACCCCAGCTTGGTGTCCTCTGAAGATTTTATGGAGGGCTGTCATAGAGGAGATTGACTTACTCTCCAAAGCACCCGAGGGCAGGACAAGGAGTAATGGGTGGAAGCTCATCAGAAGGAGATCCAACCTGGAACTAAGGAGAAACTTCCTGTGTGAGAGTACTGAAATAATGGAACAGCTTCCCTCCCAAAGTTGTGGGTGCTTGATCACTGGGGGTCATGAGACTTTCAAGAAGAGATTGGACTGCCATTTGTCAGAAAG
The DNA here is from genome assembly GCA_023053685.1 of Diadophis punctatus similis. Taxonomy (NCBI): domain Eukaryota; kingdom Metazoa; phylum Chordata; class Lepidosauria; order Squamata; family Dipsadidae; genus Diadophis; species Diadophis punctatus. Next base: position 17,444,751 of record JALIGW010000015.1, on the reverse strand, counting down.
GGTGTAGGATCTCCTGCTTGAGCAGGGGGCTGGACTAGATGACCTACAAGGTCCCTTCCAACTCTGTTAATCTGTAAGCTGTTTTTAAGAAAAGATTGGACAGCTATTGTTGGGATACAATAAGGTTGGACTAGAAGACCACCAGGGTTCCTTCCAGCCAGCGGTGGGTTGCTCCCACTTCAGACTGGTTCCGCGAACCGGTAGCGTCGGCAGTGGGAGGCTCTGCATGCACAGAAGCGTTGCACGCGCATGAACCAGGGGCGGGTTCCTAATTTTTTTACTACCACTCTGTGGGTGTGGCTTATTTTGTGGGTGTGGCTTGCCAGCCATGTGACTGGGTGGGCGTGGGTCTCGGGAGCTTGGCGGCGGCCGGAGAAGCAGGGGGGCATTGCCCACCCGCAATGCAGCCCCCCGCAGCGGGAGCAGCAAGACTGCGGCAGTGGTTCTTCTAGGAGGCTCCGTCCGGCCTGAATGCTTCTCCCCATTCGATGATCCTAGGCTCCTGCCGCCCGTTCCCCCTCCCCTCAGCAGCTCGAGAAGCCTCGAACGTGCGAAAATGCCTGGGATCATCACCGCACGTTCGTGGCTTCTCAGACTGCTGAAGGGAGGGGAATGGAGATAGCTCCTGCCGCCTGTTCTTTCAGCATCTCACATGCTCCCTCAGCCATCCTCCCCTGCTTGGACTCACTGTGGGGTAGGAAGGCAGCGCATTGCGCAGTGCCGGAAGCTCGGCTTCTGGGCATGCGCAGAAGAAATTTTTTAAAAAATGTAAAAAAATTTTTTTAAAAAAGGGCGGCACCCAGGCACCGGCAATGGACCGCACCAGTACTGTGACGTCACCAGCGGGCCGCTACCGGTGCTATAGAGTGGACCGCACTGGTAGGAACCCACCACTGGCGTGAACCCGTAGTAAAGGGTTTTAGAACCCACTACTGCTTCCAACCCTATGATTCTAAGATTCTTTCTTTCCCTGACCTGCTGTGTGAATCTGTGCGTGCTTTCCAATGAACACTTTAATTGTGAGAGGTTTAATCTGCTTGATCAATTGCATAAGATGGTACATCTGATAGCAGCTTCTTAATCCGTGTAAATGCTTCATTATATCTGCCCATTATGCAAGAACATGCACATCACCACAGAGTCAGAGTCAGATTGCAGAATAGGAGAGAGATTTTATCCCGCCGTGAGTGTGGGGGTGAACATGTTTTCTCAGGAGTAGCAAAGGCAGAAGGAATCAAGAACATCAGCAGCCAGAAATTTAGAAGCAGCATTTCCCATTCATTTGTGCGACTTGAACAAACCAAAGCAAATTAGCTGCCTTTAAACTACCTTTAAATCAATACAAATTACTTGTGCAACACAATTAAGCCCCCAGCCTAGCTAAATCAGGGAACATGTAATAAACAGGAAAAGATGTATTTGGTAGCCAATTAAATTCTGTTTCAGGATTGTGCAATTGAAGGTAAGTGGCAGTGGCTGGAAATCAGGTGGCCTCTTGTTTGAGGCTATCAGAATTAGAACAGAATAGAGTTGGGAAGGACCTTGGAGGTCTTCTAGTCCAGCCCCCTGATCAAACAGGACAACCTATACCATTTCAGATAAGTGACTGTCCAGTCTCTTCTTAAAAACCTCCGGTGATTGGAGCGCCCACGATTTCTGGAGGCAAACTGTTCCACTGGTTAATTGTCCTCACTGTTAGGAAGTTTCTCCTTAATTCCAGGTTGCTTCTCTCTTTGATCAGTTTCCAACCATTGTTTCTTGTCTTTCCTTCTGGTGCTTTGGAAAATAAACTGACCCCCTCCTCTTTGTGGCAGCCCCTCAAATACTGGAATGCTGCTATCATGTCGCCCCTCATTCTTCTTTTCTTTAGAGTAGCCAAACCCAAATCCTGCAGCCGTTCTTCATATGTTTTAGTCTCCGGGCCTTTGATCATCTTAGTTGCTCTTCTTTGAACTTCGTTGCAGGATGGAAGCCGTTCTGAATACAGCTGCCTTTTACAATTGACTGATGGGGATTTTGTCAATGCCAGTGGTGTCCAATGGTGCTCCAGATGTTTTGGGATTGCATCGAAAGTGACTATCACTACAGTTAGTCCTTGACTTGCAATGGTTCATTCAGTGACCGTTTGAAGTTAAAACAGCATTTTTTAAAAAAGTGACTTATGACCATTTTTCACACTTATGACCATTGCAGCATCCCCATGGTCACATGATTTACCTTCAGATGCTTGACAACTGATTCATATTTATGACGGTTGCAGTATCTCGGTGTCATGTGACCCCCTTTTACGAACCTCTGACCAGCAACGTCAATTTGGGAAACCAGATTCACTTAACAGTCATGTGACTAATTTAACAACTGCAAGGATTCACTTAACAAATGAGGCAAGAAAAGTCTTAAAGTGGGACAAAACTCACTTAGCAAACTTCTCACTTAGCCACTTAAATTCTGGGCTCCATTGTGGTCGTAAGTCAAGGATTATGTGCATTAGTTCTATCTTTGTTTTATTTTGCCACCATTGTTCTGTTTCTAGGTATTTGTGATTTTCTCTATCTTTGCTCTTTTATTTTCCTGTTTCCAGGCATCACCATTTCCAGTATCCAGACTCCCCCTCCTTTTGGGGGGGGGGGGTCTTTCTTATCAATAATTGTTAAGTCTGGGTGTTATTATTGCCCCTGGAGTACCAGAGAGACTCGGACACTTCAAGCGAGCATTCCTATAAACCAACCAATAGTTGTATTCACAAAATTACATAGGATCAATTGCTATTATGCCAGCTGGTTTCATTTTAAAAATTAATATCCCAGGCAGGAAATATCATTTTCTTCGTGACTTTAGAAGTTTTCTTAATTTTTCCTCCACCACAGCAATTCCTTTTCCTCACCTCTTCCCTCTAATGCCCCACACACCCCTTTACTACTTGACTACTTCAGCTTCAACCACAACAATACACGAGCACATAACAGATACAAACTCAAAGTGAACCGCTCCAAACTTGACTGTAGAAAATACGACTTTAGCAACAGAGTGGTAAATGCCTGGAACTCACTACCTGACTCTGGTTTCGTCACCAAACCCCCAAAACTTTACCCTTAGACTGTCCACTGTTGACCTCACCCGATTCCTAAGAGGTCAGTAAGGGGCGTGCATAAGTGCACCAGCGTGCCTACTGTCCCTGTCCTAATGTTCCCTCTTATCAGTACCCATCTTATGTATATAAACCATGTTATATCTATGTATATTACCAACACGTACTTGACAAAATAAATAAATAAAATAAATAAATCTCTCCCTATAAGAGCCTTGGTGGTGCAGAGGTTAGAGTGCAGTACTGCAGGCTACTTCTGCTGATCACCGGCTGACTGCAATTTGGCAGTTGGAATCTCACCAGGCTCAAGGTTGACTCAGCCTTCCATCCTTCTGAGGTGGGTAAAATGAGGACCCAGATTGTTGGGGGCAATAGGCTGACTCTTTAAACCGCTTAGAGAGGGCTGGAAAGTGCTGTGAAGTGGTATATAAGTCTAAGTGCTCTTGCTCTTGCTATTTCAGAGCTGCAACTGAGAGCGATGAAAAATTGCTGGTGGAAGATGCAGGGTGGGGGAGCTCAGGACACTCAAACACACACACACACAAAACCGGCAGCACACCTTTAAAACTTGGCAGTCAGGAGGCAGCTGGCTTGATTTGCCTTGAGCCAGCTCCCCCTACAACCGAAGGGTTCATTCCAGGTCATGGCCCATAATCCTCAGCCTCAAAGCCTTTGCAAAGGCGTGCTTGGACTTGTAGGCAGTTTGCTTGGGGAAGGGGTAAGAATGGGCAGAGCACAGATAAAGCTGGCAATTAAAACAGCTATTTGTGGTCTGTTGACAGCAGCACCGACACAGAAGGCTGGCAGTGAGCCACAACAGAGTATTGCTGGTTTGCAGCCTGACTGCAAATGTGTGCGCGCCCAGCAAACCTCTTACTGTAGTGCACAACTTCTGCATATTGCCTGATATCTTTTTAGTCCAGGGAGAGGAAACAGAACTGATGGGGGGGGGGGTATTTTATTGCAAAACTTTAGAGTGCAATCTTGGGAGCCTGCAAGAAAAATCTTTTTTTTTAATGTTTTCTTTAATGAAAAGAAGGACTAAGGGTGACATGATGGTTGAAACAATGGATGGAAACTAATCAAAGAGAGAAGCAACCTGGAATTAAGGAGAAACTTCATGACAGTGAGGACAATTAACCAGTGGAACAGCTTGCCTCCAGAAATTGTGGGCGCTCCATCAGAAGAGTCTAGACAGCCGCTTGTCTGAGATGGTATAGGTTCTCCCGCTTGAGCAGGGGACTGGACTAGACTAGAAGACCTCCAAGGTCCCTTCCAGCTCATTCATTCTATTCTATTCAATCATAGCAAAGAAGAGTCAACCTATTCTCCAAGGCACCTGAGGGAAGACAAGAAGTAATGGATGGAAACTAATAAACCGTCCGAGTAGCAAACCCAAGGGAAATAGGCACCCGGGCATTTTGAAATAGCAATAGCACTCAGACTTATGTATTCAGAGTGATTTACAGCCCTCTCTAAGCCGTTTACAAGGTCAGCCTATTGCCCTCAACCATCTGCGTCTTCATTTTACCAACTTTGGAAGGATGGAAGGCTGAGTCAACCTTGAGCCAGTGAGATTCGAACTGCCAAATTGCAGGCAGCTGGCAGTCAGCAGAAGTAGCCTGCAATACTGCATTCTAACCACTGCGCCACCACAGCTCATTAGTAGAACTTTATTAGATACACCATTTCGGCACTGAAGAATTAAAACCAGCTCTGAGGTTTTCTCACGCAATGCTACATAGTTAAACATTAGTTTTGCCTTCTTTCCACTCATAGTGATCACGCTGCCCAATTACGAATCAGTCTTTTGTTTTGAGAACAGTTCCTTTCTCTGTTGGACACCTGCAATAGTGACCTTGGTGGGTTCTTGGCTCACACAGTCTGCATTCTTTTCTCACCCTTCCCTCCCCGCAGTTTGTTGGCAAGTTGAATAGCAATAAATGTTCAAATGTTTCAGAAGCGTTTCAAACTGGACAGGAGAGAAGCAATCTAGAACTGAAAAATTTCCGGACAGTTAGAACAATTAATCAGAGGAACAACTTGCCTCCAGAAGTTGTGAATGCTCCAACACTGGAAATTTATAAGAAGAGATTAGATAACCATTTGTCTGAAATGGTGTAGGGTTTCCTGCCTAAGCAGGGGGTTGGACTAGAAGACCTCCAAAACCCCTTCCAACTCTGTTATTCTGTCAATGTGTCTGTTGTTTCTTAACGCATTCATGTATTTTATGGTTGTCTTTCGGATCGACAACAGAGACTTTAAAATGCTGCATAAACTCTTTAATTTACCAATTTCTGTAGAGCTCAGCTCAGCCTACTGAGGCAAGCTCTGATTGTACATATTTGCAGACCTGAACTTTAATCAAAGTAGGTACAAAATGGAGCCATGAACCAAAATCACAGAACCAAGTTTTGGAGGAATGGATAGTTGAGCTTTTAAATGAACAAGAAAAAGTGTTGATTTCCACCCCCCCTCCACATGTTTCTTCTTACATTAATGCAGTCTAGTGCCATCATCTGGAGAAAAGTGTGGATAAAACTCAAGGTTTAAATTAAGAGCTACTAGTCCAATCTTTCCAGCTAAGAAAAAATCAAGAACAAAAGTGATTATAAAGAATTTCCCTCCTTCATAACTTGCAAACTAAAATAAATTGAATAGTTATGAATGTTGCTTTGCAGATGGGCATGAATGAAAGCAAACATACGCGTCCCAGGATAATGTTGCAAGATCCAATCTGGGTCTGTCCCTGTGGGATTAGAAGTTTACTTTTTTATATATTTATTATATAATATATGTTATACAAATATTTAAAACAAAGGAATTAAAAACTATATAGATATAAACTGTCAATATAAAATTGCTATAAGATAACCATAGAGGTTGAAGTTTACAAGTTGTATGTGTTTTTTATGTTTGCTATGTATTTGTTGTTGTTTTTTTTCTTTTTCTCTTTTCTTCTTTTTTGTATGTTTTTTAAATGTAAATAACTTAATAAAATTATTTTTTTTAAAGAAGTTTAGTTTTCCGAGTTTTCAGACTTGTTCTGGAGCCCATCCTCATTGCACTTCTCTCTCAGAATGGTCAACAGAATGGTTTAGCTTAACAGAGTTGGGAGGGACCTTGTAGGTCATCTAGTCCAACCCCCTGCTGGAGCAGGAGACCCTACACCATTCCTGACAAATAGCAGTCCAGTCTCTTCTTGAAAGCTTCCAGTGATGAAGCTTCCACAACTTTTGAAGGCAACGTCTGTCCATTGGTTGATTGTTCTTACTGACAGAAAATTCCTCCTTATTTCTAGGTCCATCCATTATTCCTTGTCTGGCCTTCAGGTGGTAAGAGAGAAATTCCTGAGGATGGGCTCCAAGCACGAGTCTGACAGTTGGGAAGACTAAACCTCTGGTCCCTGTATCTGAGACCTGAACCACTTTTGGCAACTGGCCAAGATGTTAGAAATCCACCAATTTCTAGCTTGAAAGCCAGTTTATCTAAAGCAGGGGTGTCGAACTCAAAGCCCGGGGGCTGGATTCAGCCCGTGAGGTGCTTAGATCTGGCCCGCAGGGCCGACATGGAAACAGCAAAGGACTGGCCCACAATGCCTCTGCCAATGAAAACGGAGCTCAGGAGAGCCCTCCCAAGCTCCGTTTTCGCTGGCAGAGAGTTGCAGGAAGCCATCGTAGCTGAAAACTGAGCTCGGGAGCCCGTTTTCACTGGCAAAGTGCTTGGGCTGCCACAGGTGGCCCCGACACGAGTGACGTCGAGTTGGCCACACCACCCTGGCCACGCCCACCCCGTCCCCCCGAGGTCAAACACAACCCTGATGCGGCCCTCAGTGAAATCGAGTTTCACTGAGGGCTCTAAACTTTAAAGAAGTTTGTGATCAAATTGAAATAAATACATATCTGAATGAACATTTCGATGCTTAATAATGCAAGGAGAAAGAGAAGGAGAACATGTGCACCTGTGCTCTGGATCAAGCCAGAATGTGCTTGGGGTTTCCGTGCTTTTCTTTAACAAGTTTTGTTAAATGAGTACAATTTGAGGGTAGGATTGAAAGGACACACTGAACCCTACCTAGCCCCCTAGGCTTGGTCCATACCACCAGCCAGGCTGAAATGTCATTGGCCCCTTTGGGCTTTAGTGTTTGGAGTGTAGATAGCTATAATGTGTTAATTGTCAGCTGCACATGAGCAATTCGAGATAGCAAAGGTGAGCCCTTCCTCATCAGAGGGTGCATTGAGGTTCTCTCTGGCTGAAAGCCCAGGTATCATTATGGAGACAATACAACTAGTCCTCAACGTAGTGGTGCGGTGGCCTAGAGGTGGAGCTCTCGCCTCACAATAAGGAGGCTGCGAGTTCGATCCTAGGTAAAGGCAGATATTTCTCTCTCTGGGCACATTAAGAATATATCTGCTGAACAAAACTCCACATTGGCGACAGGAAGGGCATCCGGCCATTAAACACTCAGCTCCATTCAGTTGCCCAAGACTCCACCCCGCAAAGGATTATGGGGTTGTTAAAAGATAATAATGATGATGACAGGTTGTCCTTGACTTATGACCACAATTGAGCCCAAAGTTTATGTTGCTAAGTGAGAAATTCGTTAAGTGAGTTTTGTCCCATTTTACAGCTTTTCTTGCCACATTTGTTAAGTGAATCACTGCAGTTGATAAATTAGTAACACGGTTGTTAAGTGAATCTGGCTTCCCCATTGACTTTGCTTGTCAGAAGGTCGCAAAAGGGGATCACGTGACCCTGGGAGACTGCAACCGTCATAAATATGAATCAGTTGTCAAGCATCTGAATTTTGATCACGTGACCATGGGGATGCTGCAGTGGTCATAAGTGTGAAAAATGGTCATAGGTCACTTTTTTCAGTGCCGTTGTAACTTCAAACAGTCACTAAGCAAACCGTTGTAAGTCGAGGACGACCTGTAAGAGATTTTCCCACTGGGGGAGCAGCCAAGGTCACTCTCGTCCACAGCGCCCACAGCTCTCCTGCAGCTGATGTCTTCAGCCCATCTCAAATCTGCCGGTGAGCCTGGCAACCACATACCGCGATGCTCGTTGGGTTCGCATTCACGCTGCATCAGCTGCTCCGACACGTTGCTCACAACATGGCAGGCAGCGTCCCCCTGAGTTGCTCCCGAGTGTAACGTCACATTACACAGCAAGGGTGGAGATGGAAGTGCAGATTTACTTTGTGAAGCAAATTGGATCGCAGGCATTTAGGGTGAGCATCTGGCGTGCTTTTCTCTAAATGCCTGTTTATTCAGAATCAGGATTTGGGGAAGAGGAGGAGGTCTGAGTTACTAGAGATTTTTGCATTTCCTCCTGGCAAAATATAGGGCCTCCAAGCAAGCTCAGCTCTTTGTAATTTCATCCGTATGTCCAAGTTATTTTCTTGGTAGAAATAAAGGATATGAAAATGGTCGCCGTCGTTTGCCTTCCTTAGGGAAGTATTTTGGATATTGCAGTGTAGCCCAAACTCTGAATATTTGCTGATTTCCCTTCTTACCTAATACAGGGTTGGAGGGGACTTTGGAGGTTTTCTTATCCAACCTCCTGCTTGAGTAGGAGAATACCATTTTGGACAAAAGGCTGTCCAATCACTTCTTGAAAATTTCCAGTGATGGAGCACCCAAAACATCTGGAGACAAACTGTTCACTGGTTAATTGTTCCCACTGACAGGAAAATTCTCCTTAGTTCCAGGTTGGATCTCTCTTTGATAATTTTCCATCCATTACTTCTTGTCCTGCCCTCAAGTGTTCTGGAGAATAGGTAAAGGGAAAGGTTCCCCTCGCACTTACATGCTAGTCATTCCCGACTCTAGGGGGCGGTGCTCATCTCCGTTTCAAAGCCGAAGAGCCAGCGCTGTCCGAAGACGTCTCCGTGATCATGTGGCCGGCATGACTAAACGCCAAAGGCGCACGGAACGCCTTCCCACCACGGTGGTCCCTATTTTTCTACTTGCATTTTTACGTGCTTTCAAACTGCTAGGGTGGCAGAAGCTGGGACAAGTAACGGGAGCTCCCTCAATTATGCGGCGCTAGGGATTCGAACTGCTGAACTGCCGACCTTTCTGATCAACAAACTCAGCGTCTTAGCCACTGAGCCACTGCATCAGGGGTGGGTTCCTGCCTGTACACTCTTACCTGTTGGTTGCCGCAGAACCGAAGAAGGAGGTGGAGTTCGCGGCACGGGACTTCCCCCACCCGCTTTCCCCCGCCTGCCTAGACATTTGCGTTCTTTTGCCCTCTGCGCATGCGCAAAGCGTTCTGCTTGCGCAGAGGGCAAAAGAACGCAAATGCCGGCGTCCAGGCAGGCAGGGGAAAGCGGGCGGGGGAAGCCCCGCGCCGCGAACGCCACCGGCTTCTTTGGTTCTGCGGCGACCAACAGGTAAGAGCGTACCGGCAGGAACCCACCCCTGCACCGCATCCCCTGGACTGGACACCGCTCGGACTGGACTGGACCTGGACACCGCTCTGGAGAATAGTAAGACCCTATTTAGCTTTCTGAGATCATCCAAGGTCAGCCAGGCGCTGATGCCAAGCTGCAAGGGAATAGAAACCACTGAAATGCTGCTGGTGCCTGCTGAATATAGCTCCACTCACTTCTCTTGGTTGTGTAATCTCAGATGGCCCCACATTGAGTTAGTACAGTGCACTGGTGAGGCCACACTTGGAATACTGCATCCAATACTGGTCACCACGATACATATAAGATGCTGAAGCCTTAGAAAGAGTGCAGAGAAGAGCAACGAAAATGATCAGGAGGCTGAGACCTATGAAGAACAGCTGAAGCAGGGGTGTCAAACTCAAGGCCCGGGGGCCGGATCTGGTGCTTAGATCTGGCCCTTTGGGCTGCCCTGGAACAGCGAAGGACTGGCCCGCAGTGCCCCTGCCAGTGAAAACGGAGCTTGGATGGGCCATGGATGGACCTCCTGAGCTCCGTTTTTACTGGCAGAGGGTTGCAGGCGGCCATCGCAGCCAAAGATTGGGAGCCCAGTTTCGCTGGCAGAGCGCTCGGACCACCACAAGCGCCCCCAACATGAGTGATGTCAAGCTGGCCATGCCCCCCCCCGCACCCCCCCGAGTTCAAACACAACCCTGATGCGGCCCTCAATGAAATTGAATTTGACACCCGTGAGCTAAAGGAACTAGACATGTCTAGCCATTCAAGAGAAGGGACAGGAGGGACGTGCTACATGGGTGGGTTCTATTTACCTTCCTAACCTGTTCGCATCGCGACGGAAGTGCACATTTTGCGCATCCCTTCCAGGAAACTAAGCCTCTGCGCATGCTCAGTAGTTAAAAAAAAAAACTTCCACATTACAAACGAGGCTAGGAGCATGGAAAACAGCTGTGGAGAGGAAATTCAATCTGCCTCCCCTGATCAGCTGGGCTTCGGAAGCAGAGATAAAGGATGGTATAATCCAGGGGTGCCACTTTCACGGATAGAAAGAACCGGTTTGCTCTCGGCTTGGAGTCAGAGCTACCGGTTCTATAGAACCGATCCGAACGGGAGCAACCCACCTCTGATGTACTAACTAAGGAACATGATAGCTATCTTTGATTACTTGATGGACTGTCACAGAGAAGAGGGAGTCACCCTATTCTCCAAAGCACCTGAGGGTAGAACAAGAAGCAATGGATGGAAACTAATCAAGGAGAGAAGCAACTTAGAACTAACGAGAAATTTCCTGACAGTGAGAACAATTAACCAGTGGAACAGCTTGCCTCCAGAAGTTGGGAATGCTCCAACACTGGAAGTTTTTAAGAAGAGATTGAACAGCCATTTGTCCATAATGGTGCTATAAGGTCTCTGGCCTTCAAGGTTGTTGGAATATTCATGACTGGGAGAGCCATGTGATTGAGTCAGCCAATCAGGCTGAAGTGTTAATTGAGCATGTCCAGAAACTTAGCAAGAAGAAGGGTGTGGTTTAGTCTGTCCACCATTATACTCCAGTATGAAAACATCTCAACATGTGATCTGAAACAAAGTGTGGTATTGTTAATGTTTTATTCTACTTATAAAGAAGTTATTTGAATCAGCAAAATGCAGTTATCTTTTGAAGCTTCTGATTTATTGCGTAACTCTGACAGGTTATGGGCCCAGAAATCGCTCAAGAAGTAAAGTTAAAACTGCATTGTAATTTAAAGCTGATAAGAAGCTGTCTGTGTTGTTAAAGGAACAGGCAGACAAGAAAAATAAAGCAGGATGGCTGCTGCTATGGAATTTAAAGACAGTCCAATACCCAAATTGGGGAAGAAAAATTATTTAATTTGGGCTGCAAAAATGGAATGTTTTTTGAAAGCAAAAGAATTATGGGACATCGTAGCAGACCCCCCGCAAGTGCTTGGAGCAGCAGATCAAAAGGCTCATGACAGAGCTATGGCTTATCTTCTGTTAAGTCTGGGGGATGATCAATTCTTAAATGTAGCTGAATTGAAGTCTGCAAAAGAAATATGGCAGAAATTGAAAGCAGTACATGTCAATGTTTCTGCGTGTAATGTGGTCCAACTTTCAAGAAAGCTTTTCAGAATGAGTTTGCAGACAGGAGATTCTATGGAAGATCATTTAATGAAAATGCAGTCTAATTTTCTAGAATTGGAGCAACGTGGAGTAAAGTTTCCAGAGTCCCAGAAAGTTTTATTAGTGTTAAATAGTTTGGATCAGAGCTGGGAGACTGTATCAGCTATTTTTGAAAGTAAGCCAGAAGCAGATTTGAATTTGGAGGCTTTGAAATCGTGTTTATTGAATGAATATGAGAAAAGGCTTTTCAGCCATGCTGATGGAAAATTCCACAGGCAGGGGCCCAACAAGGAGTACAGTGGAAACTTACAGCAAGTCTCCAGCAAAATTTTCCACAAGCTGCCTATCTCTAGCAACAGCCGAGGTGTCTGCAGACAAGAGGAGAGCAGAGGCAGGAGAGATCAAGTTACACAGCAACAATTCTGCAAGCAAGTTAAGAAAGCGTGTTTCATTTGTGGAGAAACCAATCATCTGCAGAAAAGCTGTGCACAGAGAAGAAATGTGCAAGACAAGAGACATTATTTGCAAGGACAGATTGCAGTTGCAAAAGTTTGTTATAATAACAATAGAGACAAATGGTTGATTGACAGTGGGGCTAGTCAAACAATTGTTAATAATTCTGACTTATTTTCCAGGTTTTTCCCAGGAAACCATGAAGAAGTGGCCTTAGCCAATGGTCAAAAGGCTAAAATCATTGGAAGAGGCGATGTGCAAATTCCATATTTGGACTCCAGGTTTACTGATGTGTTATGTGTACCTGAAATGGAGCATAATTTGTTAAGTGTGTCTAGTTTAGACAAGCAAGGTTATGAAACCACATTTGTTAATGGGAAGTGTATCATCCAAAGAAATGGGAATGTTTGTGCACAGGGCATAAAAGAGGATAATCTTTATGTATTGCAGGGACAAAAGGTGCCACATTGTTCCCAGATATTTAAAAATGTAGCAGAACACAATTCGTGTGTTCATCTTCTGCACAGACGACTTGGTCATGCTAATTTTAAGGTTGTTCAACAAATGAAAGAATTTGCAGAAGGATTAGATTTGAAGGGATGTAAGGCATATTTGGATTGTGCAGTATGCAAAGCATCGAAATCCAAAGCATTCCCAGTGAGCAAGTTTAGCACAAGACAAACCACAAGAGCTCTAGAACTGGTGCATGCTGATTTAATTGGGCCTATGCAAGCCAGTTTGGGAGGAGCAAAGTATGCGCTGGTCATTGTGGATGACTACAGCAGGTTTGGGTTTTGCTACTTACTTAAGAGTAAAAAAGAGGTGCTACAGCAATTTAAGAAATGGTTAAGCTTTGTAGAGAGAAGGTACAAACAACAGGTATGTCAGTTGCAAACTGACAGAGGTTCTGAATTTATGTCAACAAATTTTCAACAATGGTTGAGACAATTGGGAATAAGACACAGGCGCACAAATCCTTACACACCGGGGGAGAACGGAGTGGCTGAAAAGAGGAATGGTGTTTTGCAAACAATGAAAGACTCATTACTGGAGGATTCTGGTATGAGCAGGTCATATTGGGGTGAAGCCATACTGACTGCCAATTATTTAGTAAATAGGTTGTGGAGTTCATCCATCAATAATACTCCATATGCAATGCTATATGGGAGAAAGCCTTCTCTAGCACATTTAAAAATATTTGGAAGTACTGCTTGGGTACATATTCCAAAGGCAATCAGAAGAAAGGGACAACAAAAGGCTAGAAAGCTCAGATTTGTGGGCTATGAGCCAGGCTCAAAAGGGTATCGCTTTAGCGATGGAAGTAAAAGGATAGTGATTTCAAGATCTGCTAGTTTTGCAGAACAAAATTGGAACAGAATTGATGCAAATTCTGAAAATGTCTCACTTAGTGACGGTGATCCGCTTAGCGACGGTGATCCACTTAGTGACAATAACTCATTTAATGATGGTGAATCATTTACTGAAGGTGTCTATGTTCAGGGAGGAGAGTCTGAACAAGATATGAAGCCAGAAAAGCTTGAAACACAAGTACAGGCAATGCCACGTAGGTCAGAGCGTAGGAACAGAGGGGTTCCGCCAGACAGGTATTCTGCCAGTAAAGTTAAAGTGTGTAATGTGTGGTATGAGCCAAGAAACTATAAGGAAGTATTGGCATTACCAAAAGTTGAACAAGAAAAGTGGAAGGAAGCCATGGATAAAGAGATGAAATCCATGGGAGATCATGAAGTGTTCACATCTATGACTTTGCCACAGGGTACGAAAGCTGTAGGATGTAAGTGGGTATACAAGAAAAAGGTATTACCCAATAATGAAGTACAGTATAAGGCAAGGTTGGTGGCACAAGGTTTTTCTCAATTAAAGAATGTGCACTATGATGAGGTGTTCGCGCCAACTGTAAAAGCTGAGAGCATAAGACTAGCACTGGCATTAGCATCAGCATACAGGCATAGAATTTGGCATTTTGATATAACCACTGCATTTCTCAATGCTGAATTAGAGGAAGAAATTTATATGGTTCAAGCGCCAGGGTATGAAAATAAAAAGCCTAACATGGTGTATAAATTGAACAAGGCCATTTATGGGCTGAAGCAGTCAGCCAGAAATTGGAATATCTGTTTAGATACTGCATTGAAAGGTCTTGGGTTCAAGAGTTGCAAAGCTGATGGTTGCATATACACTGGAAAGTTACAAGGTGGGAATTGTCTACTATTAGCATTTGTGGATGATCTTTGTTTCATTGCAAAGGATGCATCACAAGTTGAAGAATTTGCTAATAAGTTAGAAAAGAAATTTGAATTAAAGAATTTGGGAGAAATAAAGAATTATCTCGGTGTAGAAATACAAAAAACTGAAAAAGGTGGTTATATTCTCAGTCAAAGGAGAAAAATTGAACAATTATTAGAGAAATATAACATGAAAGATTGTAATATTGCTCCTACACCTATGAGCACAGATTTTTACAATAGTTTGGGTGAGGACAAAAGTGAAGCCTGTGATCAGGAGATATATCACTCTGCAATAGGGAGTTTGTTATATCTGTCACAGTGGTCCAGACCAGACATAGCTTGTGCAGTGAGCATCTTAAGTCGCTTTACTGCTACACCTACAAAGTTGCATTGGATGGGTGTGAAAAGAATTCTCAGGTATTTGAAGGGAACTGTGAATTTGGGTCTTCAAATACAGGTCACTGAAGAATTAAAATTGAAATGTTATGTTGATAGTGATTATGCAAATGATGTAAAAACCAGAAAGTCTAATTCTGGAATTGTAATATTGTCTGGAGGGGCTTTAATTGGTTGGAAGTCCAGAAAACAAACAACGGTTGCTATTTCAACTGCAGAAGCAGAGTTTATTGCATTGTCTGAGTTATGTTCTGAAGTAGTTTGGTATGTACAGTTGTTACAAGATTTAAATGTAAATGTAAATGAAGCTGTTATTGTTTATGAAGATAATGCTGCTTGTATAAAAATGGCAACAGGTGACAGAGTGAAGAACAGAAGTAAACATGTGGACATTAAGTATTGTAATGTCAGGGAAGCTGTAAAAGTAAAATTAATAAGTTTACATCATTGTTCTTCAGAGGATAATTTAGCAGACATGATGACCAAACCATTGGGTGGCGTCCATTATAGGAAATGTTTAAATCCAATAGGTCTGGTGTCTCTCCCAGTAATGAAGGGAGGAGTGTTGGAATATTCATGACTGGGAGAGCCATGTGATTGAGTCAGCCAATCAGGCTGAAGTGTTAATTGAGCATGTCCAGAAACTTAGCAAGAAGAAGGGTGTGGTTTAGTCTGTCCACCATTATACTCCAGTATGAAAACATCTCAACATGTGATCTGAAACAAAGTGTGGTATTGTTAATGTTTTATTCTACTTATAAAGAAGTTATTTGAATCAGCAAAATGCAGTTATCTTTTGAAGCTTCTGATTTATTGCGTAACTCTGACAAAGGTCCCTTCCAACCCTATGAAGTTGGGAAATCATTTCTTTATATTTTTCTTCTCTTTTTCTTTACTATGTTCCTTTTATCTATTTCTATTTCTCTTTTTCCCTTTCTTTTCTGCAGTTTACACTATTTCTTTTTAATCTTTTAATTTTTTACTTTGCATTACTTTTTATTGTAATTATAATTCTTAATAAAATTACTATGAAAAAAAATATGTTCCACCAATGCTGCCTCCGTACTGATACCTGCCCTATGATGAAAAAGATCAAGGCAGAGGCCAAGACGGAGCATTGTACATGAAAAGCACATGATGCTTCCATCACTCTCTCATGGACAGCATCCTGCCTTTTTCGACCACAGCCTGCAGATCCCCTGATCCTCACTTTTTTGGGGGGGGGTGATAGGAGACTGTACAATATTAAGCATTCTTTGTGGGGCTTCCCCCATCCCAGGCAAGACTGTGTCACTTCTGCAGTCTCTTAAACCTTTTTAAAGCACACTTATTTTAAAACCACACCTAGAATACTGCATCCAGTTTTGGTCACCACACTATAAAAAAATGTTGAGACTCTAGAACAGTGTTTCCCAACCTTGGCAACTTGAAGATGTCTGGACTTCAATTCCCAGAATTCCCTAGCCAGCGAATGCTGGCTGGGGAATTCTGGGAGTTGAAGTCCAGACATCTTCAAGTTGCCAAGGTTGGGAAACACTGCTCTAGAAAAAGTGCAGAGAAGAGCAACCAAGATGATTAGGGGACTGGAGGCTAAGACATACCATGAACGGTTGCAGGAACTGGACATGGCTAGTCTAGTGAAGAGAAGGACCAGGGGAGATGTGATAGCAGTGTTCCAATATTTGAGGGGCTGCCACAGAGAGGAGGGGGTCAAGCTATTTTCCAAAGCACCTGAAGGCCAGACAAGGAATAATGGATGGAAACTGATAAAGGAGAGATTCAACATAGAAATAAGGAGGAATTTTCTGACAGTGAGAACAATCAACTGATGGAACAGAAGTTGCCTTCAGAAGTTGTGGGAGCTTCATCACTGGAGGCTTTCAAGATGAGACTGGACTGCCATCTGTCAGAAATGGTATAGGTTCTCCTGCTTGTTCGGGGGATTGAACTGGATGACCTACAAGGTCCCTTCAAACTCTGTTAATCTAATCTAATCTAATCTTATTTTAAAAAAAACATTTAGATTTTGAGTAATTGTGCTTTGCCAGCAGAGAGAGATGAATGAACAGACAGGTTGTAACTGTTGTTACAAATAATTGTCTTATTGTACTCTGAATTTGCTCTGGTGGCATGACTGTTGCTCCAACAGATCCTGCTTGAAGATTTTCTAGTTTAAAGCTGTTAATAAACATCCTAGGTAAATAAATTTTCCTCTCAGTTGAGCAAGGCCAAATATAAGAAGAATGGAGAACACACACTTTTGAGAGGGACAAGTAATCTAGAAGCCGAAGCCAAACTAGATTTAGTGATCTGGGCCAGCTGGGGAAAAGCCAGATTTCTCTCCCAAATTTGGACTCAGTTCCTCCCTCTATGATCACATGACCAAATTTTGGGTGCTTGGCAACCAGCCAGCATTTATGGTTGTTTGCAGTGTATTGCGATCGTATGATGACATCTTACAATGGTTTTGCTGAAAACCAGCATTTACTTCCAGTTTTCAACAAAACTAATAGCAAACAGATTGGTTCACTTAACAACTGTGTCAACTTGCAAAGCTTTCAAGTTGCCATAAGATGGAGGGGGGAGAGCTGACGGAGTGGCTGATTATACTAACTGAAACTACATTCCACAAATGTTTCTTTTACTGATTGTGTCCTAGGTTACCGGAGTCAGAAGGAGGGGTGTGGGGTTCCCAGCCTGCCAATGTGGTTCATTGGAGAATGTGATTTATCACATGTCCAATGGGGACGGGGGAAACAGGGTCATGAGGGCACATACTTATGTGAGTTCAGTTCTGACTGCATCGGAGTATTGCCGAAATGTCACTCTTAATAAATTGTTATATTTCTTTTGAAGTTTGGCTTGTGGCTCATGAATTAATTAGGGCATCTTTCGGAAACTTCACAAACTGTGGCTGTCCAATTATTTTGTGAAAGCCTCCAGAGATGGCGCATCTATGACTTCAGAGGACAGGCTGTCCCACTGCTTAATAGAATGGAATAGAATAGAATAGAATAGAATAGAATAGAATAGAATAGAATAGAATAGAATAGAATAGAATAGAATAGAATAGAATAGAATAGAATAGAATATAATGGAATGGAGTGGAGTGGAGTGGAGTGGAGTGGAGTGGAGTGGAATGGAATGGAATGGAATGGAATGGAATGGAATAGAATAGAATAGAATAGAATAGAATAGAATAGAATAGAATAGAATAGAATAGAATAGAATAGAATAATAGAATGGAATGGAGTGGAGTGGAGTGGAGTGGAATGGAATGGAATGGAATGGAATGGAATGGAATGGAATTCTTTATTGGCCAAGTGTGATTGGACACACAAGGAATTTGTCTTTGGTGTATATGCTCTCAGTGTACATAAAGAAAAATAAAATACATTCATCAAGAATTATAGGATACAAGTTATACAACACTTAGTGATAGTCATAGGTTACTAATAAGCAATCAAATCGTACTAGGAAACAAATAAAAACAATATAAATTGAAAGATACAAGCAACATGGGTATACTCATAAGTGGAAAGACAAAGATACTAGGAAGGATGAGAAGAAGAGTAGTAATACAGCCTTAGTAAATTATTTGACAGTGTTGTGGGAATTAGTTGCTAAGCAGAGTGATGGCATTAAGAGTTCTCACTGAGAGATGGATATGAACATAGACAGGCTGACTTGCTAACATAGCAAAAAGTTGACAAGGTTAGGGTCCCCAGTATCACTTTTATTCAAAGAATATCCTTCAGTCCCCTAAAGGTAGAATAGCATCTACTGTACCTGAGCAGAAATATAGAAAGGTCAGGTAGTCCTTTATAGTCAGGTCTGCCATTGCCTCAGCCTGTTCACTTTGCTGGCATCCTGGCATAGAACACAGGGAGGGGGAGACTGGGAATGCAAGGGGGAAGGATGACAGGAACCAGAGATGCCAATCCAGAACTGACCGGCGCATCCAAGGACATGAGTGTGAGAACGGACTGCGAAATTCAACCAATGGGGCGCCAAACCTCAAAGCTATTACAAAACACCAAATTTGAATATTATTGGACACTTGTGGAGGATCTGAGAAAAGGGGAATAGGCAGGTTTTGGGCGGGAATCCTCAGATCAGTGGTGGGTTCCTACCGGTGCGGTCCACTCTATAGCACCGGTAGTGACCCGCTGGTGATGTCACAGTACCGGTGCGGTCGGTTGCCGGTACATGGGCATCTCCATTTTTCTTTTAAAAATTTTTTTAAAATTTTCTTCTGCGCATGCCCAGAAGCCAAGCTTCTGGCACTGCGCATGCGCTGCCTTCCTACCCCACAGTGAGTCCAAGCAGGGGAGGATGGCTGAGGGAGCGCATGAGACGCTGAAAGAACGGGTGGCAGGAGTTATCTCCATTCCCTCCCTTCAGCAGTCCGAGAAGCCACAAACGTGCGGTGATGATCCCAGGCATTTTCACATGTTCGAGGCTTCTTGAGCTGCTGAGGGGAGGGGGAACGGGCGGCAGGAGCCTAGGATCATCTAATGGGGAGAAGCATTCAGGCCGGACGGAGCCTCCTAGAAGAACTGCTGTCGCGGTCTTGCTGCGGGGGGCTGCGTTGCAGGTGGGCAATGCCCCCCCCGTTTCTCCGGCCGCTGCCAAGCTTCCAAGGCACACGCCCACCCGGTCACATGGCTGGCAAGCCACACCCACAAAATAAGCCACGCCCACAGTGGTAGTAAAAAAATTAGGAACCCGCCCCTGCCTCAGATCGAGCTTTGCTACTGTTGAATCCACTTGGCTTTAATAAAAGTATACCTTTCACTACAAATGGCATCGATGGTTTTTTTTTCCTAAATGCCAAAGATGGGACAAGCCTGACAATAGGTATGGGGTAAAGGCAAGATCTACTCCCTGATCAATTGTTGCTTTGTAGCTGGTTTTGTCGCAGATGGCGGGCATCTGATCAATGAGCAAGCCAACCCCAGCAGCCATTTCGCAAAAGTGCTCACAAAGGTGTCTTCAAAATCCAACATGCTCACCTGAACCACACCTCTCTTCCACCGAAATTCCAGGAACCGAAGAGTCTCTGAGAAGAAGCCCAGCACAAGATTTTGCATTCAAGGACTAGAGGTGCTCTCCCGGGAGGTCCTGCAAAAAATGTCATGATTGTGGCTGCCATCAGAGGTGGGTTTCTGCCGGAGCTGTCCGGTGCGGAGCTCCGGTAGGGAGTGGCCAATTGCGCAATTTGTGCGCGACCGCTCCGGAGCCCTCTCCGCCGGTCCATCGCGTGCGTCGCCATCTTTTTTGGTGAATTTTTGGCTGATTTTGCTTCTGCGCATGCGCGGAAGCAAAATCTCGCCAAAATTGCACGCGCGCGTCCCTCATGAGATTTCAGCGAGATTTTGCTTCTGCGCATGCGCAGAAGCAAAATTGTGCGAGGGGGCGCACGCACATAGCAAGCGTGAGCGCCCAAAATGTGGAGAAGCGCACGCGCAGCGCACCGGCACCAGTAAGTAAGCAACCCGCCCCTGGCTGCCATCTTAACTTTTTTGATCCCACTGCTCTGTGGACACTTCTATTCATTGCTTCTATTTCTTCTTTTCCATATACCAGCTTTCTTAACTCTATTTTAAAGGTGGGGGAGACAATGTTTTGTTTGTTTGTTTCTGCTATTCAGGAACAAATATTCCATTTTTTCCTTATGTTCTATGTACTGCAAATCACCCAGGAGCCTAGAAAGCTGTTTCTGATCTTTTAACATTTCTCCCTCTTTGAGAGACAAAATCTCTGTTGTTCAAATGAGCATCCTCTTTTCTACATGTCAGCCTTTAATTCTTAAATTCCAAGCAACGGCTTAGTTAATTATTCCAGGCGGTGTCCGTAAGTGGATTTGAAATTTAACACCCTTTTCCTCCTACAAGAACTCCTGTTCTTCTAAGCTCCTGAAATAATGGGATAAAGATACAGCAGCAGATACCAGAGCTGTCAGGACAGAGAAAATAAATCTCTCCAAGCATTTATTTCCTACCTGTTCGCACACCGAGGCTGATGAAGGAGAATCTGCATTTAGATGCATTCTTTTTTTTTCAAGGAAACTTTTGTGAATTATCTCACTGGAGCAACGAGCAACGATTCTAAGATAGACAAGGGTTGTGTGCAAATATCCTGATTTTTCATTTAGAAAACTAGAAAGTCAGTTGCCCACCTGACTTATTTGTTTCTTTTTCACAGAGGGATTTTTTTAGATTAGATTTATTATTAGAGTTGGAAGGGATCTTGTGGGTCATCTAGTCCAACCCCCTGCTCAAGCAGGAATTCCTACACCATTTGAGACAGATGGCAGTCCAGTCTCCCCTTGAAGGTCGCAAGTGTTGGGGCTCTCACAACCTCCGCTGGCAAGCTGTTCCACTGGTTGATCGCTCTCACCGTCAGAAAGTTTCTCCTCACTTCCAGGTTGAATCTCTCCTTGGTCAGCTTCCATCCGTTATTCCTTGTTTGGCTTTCTGGTGCCATAGAGAACAGCCTGACCCCCTCCTCTCTGTGGCATCCCCTCAAGTATTGGAACACTGCTATCATGTCACCCCTGGTCCTTCTCTTCGCCAGACTGGCCAAGCTCAGTTCCTGCAACCGCTCTTTGTATGTTTTATTTTCCAGACCCTTTATTATCCTGGTTGCTCTCTTCTGCACTTTCTCTAGGGTTTCAATGTCTTTTTTGTAGTGTGGTGACCAAAACTGGATGCAGTACTCTAGGTGTGGTCTGACCAAGGCTTTAGTGGTACTAGTACCTCTCTGGTCCTTGATTGTATCCCTCTATTTATGCAGCTCAGGACTGCGTTGGCCTTTTTGGCTGCTGCTGCACACTGCTGGCTCATATTTAGTTGGCTGTCTACCAGGACTCCAAGATCCCTCTTGCAATTGCTGCTATTGAGTGGGGTTTCACCCAGTTTGTATGTGTATTTTTGATTCTTCTTGCCTAGATGCAGAATTTTACTTTTCTCCGTGTTAAATTTCATTTTATTGGTTTGGGCCCAGTGTTCGAGTCTGTCGAGGTCCCTCTGGATTTTGAGTCTGTCCTCTAGGGTGTTTGCTACTCCCGCCAGCTTGGTGGCCAGAACCAAAGTGACCAGATTTTTTTATTTTTAAGCGGGACGGGGGGGCCGCCTGGGCGCCGCCATTTGTTTTGCCCTCTGCGCATGCGCAGAACGCTGCGCATGCGCAGAGGGCAAAACAGCAAATGTCGGCGTCCAGGTGAGGTGGAGGGGGAGAGGGGGGGGAGGCGGGAGGGCGCTTGGATGCCTGCAGCTCGCGACAGGTAAGCTGCCAGCTGCCTCCTTTCCCCGTCTCCCACCTCCCGTTCGTTGCTTGCCAGCCCGGCCGAAGGGAAGGCGGGAGGCGAGGAAAGGCCTCCCGAAAGGAAGGCGGGCTCCCGAAGGGCTGCCGGCTCCCTTCGGGAGCCCGCCTCCCTTTCGGGAGGCCTTTCCTCACCTCCCGCCTTCCCTTCGGCCGGGCTGGCAAGCAACGAACGGGAGGCGGGAGACGGGGAAAGGAGGCAGCCGGCAGCTTACCTGCTCCAAGCATCCAAGCGCCGCGGTCTCCCGGTCGCCTGCCCGGCCCCAGGGCAACGGCGGCAGCGAGGCGACGGGGGGAAGAAAGGGGAGGGGGACGAGGAAGGGCTGTTTGCGCCGCTCGTAAGCTCAAAGCGGCGACGGCTCCTCGTCCCTCACCCCTCCCAACAGCAGCGGCGCCTCCGAGGGCGGGGCTAGGGATGGGGCAGGGGAAGGAGAGGAGGAGCAGCCTCCCTTCCCCCTCCCCCCAGCTTCCAGCCGCCGCCGGAGGAGTCAACAACGCGGGACGCCCGCCCGCCGCCAACGCCGCCCACGGCCGGCCCGAGCTGAGAGGCCTGCTGCCTTTCAGGCTGATTTTTTGAAAGAATGCCCTAGTCGTGCATTCTTTCAAAAAATCAGGACTTTTTAGAGGACAGGCGGGACGCGGGACAAATGATGAAAAAGCGGGTCTGTCCCGCCAAAATCGGGACGTCTGGTCACCTTAGCCAGAACCAACCACCAACCACAGAACTTGGTGGGAGAACGAGGCCAGCCAGGAATTTCAGAAGGATGCAAAGTTGCAAAGCAGAAAGACTTCTCCCAGAAAATTCAGCTCCAAAATACCACCAAGAGCAGCCCAAAAAGGAATCTGCAAGCACCCTGGGGGAAATTAGAAAAATTGGAGGGGGGGGGAATTTCCCAAAGGAAGGAATCTGTTATGAGATTCAGTCTTAGCAGAAGCTGAAGGGATGGGAAATATTAAACCAAAAGGCAAAGTTCCCTAGAAAGTTACCTGATTTTATACAAAGGGGACTCTGATGTTCACCTGTCTATTCAGCGAGACCAACCTCCTACCCCATTTCCATTCTGGCAGTTAGAGCCCACTTTCTGAGCCAAATGCTTCTTTTATGTCCAGTTGTTCACCTTCCTCCACCCCAGTGCTTCAGAATGGCTGTCAGTGGGCCTTGTTTGATGTGTCTTGCACTTTTATTTATTATTTATTTATTAATGAGACTTATATACCGCCTCAAAGTGCAAGCACTCTCTAAGCGGTTTACACCAGTAAACAATGTATTTTTACATTGCCCCCAACAATCTGGGTCCTCATTTTACCTACCTCGGAAGGATGGAAGGCTGAGTCAACCTTGAGCCGGTGAGATTTGAACCGCTGACCTGCGGATCACAGTGAGCTAAAGTGACCTGCAGTACTGCACTCTAACTGCTGCGCCACCTCGGCTCTATTTTTTCTTTTTGAGAAGAAAAGCTAGTGTGATCTGATTGTAGCGTTGCCCTGGGAAGAAGGAGGTGGCCTTGTGATGCTGTGGGGTCCTCAGAGCAAAGGACAGCTGGCTTGGCTGCAGACTGGCAAAAGAGAGAACTGAGGGGTGCCTTGAACGCTGACAATCCTCTTGAAAAATGGAGAAGAGCTTCATATTCCAGAAAATCCAGAAGAGTTGTCATATTCCAGAAAATTCATCTAACATCACCAACATTCTCTCTTCCTCCTCTTTATCTTCCTTCTCCTCATCTTCCTCTTCCTCCTATCTTTCTCCACCTCTTCCTCCTCTTCCTCTTCTTCCTCCTCTCTATCTTCCTTCTCCTCCTTCTCTTCCTCCTCTTTATCTTCCTTCTCCTCCTATCTTTCTCCACCTCTTCCTCCTCTTCCTCTTCTTCCCCCTCCTTTTCTTCCTCCTCTTTTTCTTCCCCCCTTCCCCCTCTATTATTTTGCACTATCCTACTGACAAATTTTAAAACTAACTTGGAGAGACCCTCCGAGTAAAAATAAGCTGATGCTCGGGGCTGTGGTGCAACACTTTTTAAATATTTTGGGGATCAAGAAATGAGCCCAAACTGATTTTAGGAATGTTTTCTTCTGCTTCAAACGGCCATCTTCCCTCTTTGCTTTTAAATAGCTCTCTAGCTCCTTTTCTCTGCTAGCTTCATGAACTTCAGAATAGCAAATAGAGCACCAATCTGACGGCTTCTTTGTTCAGTCGGCCTCCTCATTAGGTGGAACAGCTGATGCAAAAATAATTTTGAAAGTATCAAAGAGAAACAAGTCCTGGGGAAGCCGATGCTATCGAGAAATGGGCCAGACCCTTCCTTTTATAAAACATTCCTCAGAGACCTTCGCTCTTCCCCCAATCCCACTTTTACCGACACCACAAAGAGACAACCAGCCCAGCTCGATGGATTTCCGTGCCACTTAAATGAGCACAGGTGATGCAATCACACCTGACAGTCGCTTCAAACTGGGACATCAAGAGGTTTCTGCCCATAAGCCGTTCTCATCTGCAATAGACCAAAGAAGAATCGCGTGATTCGGTCTTCTTATGGCTGGAATCCTTCGTGGGAATGGGTGGAGGGAAGGAGATGTTTTCTGGCAAAGGCAGGGGATAAACTTAATCCTCTGGAGGTGTGTGAAAAGAACAGGAACCTGGGAGTAGGTAGCAGAGACACAGGGAACGCTTAAGAGGTGAGCCTGGATGGAGGAGAAGACATCTGGGGCAAGTAAGATGGGAGGGTGGGCAACCAAGAACAGGTGCATTGCAGCAAAGGTCCCACCCAGCGTGGGGGTGCCAGAAGACCTTCAATTGACCTGCTGCAAGCCAACTTCCTCACAAAAATAGATTCCCCCTGAAATGGGTAGTGTGTCAGGTCTGCCATCTTCAGCTTCTTCGCTTGGCTGGCATCCTGCCATAAATCACAAGGGGGAAGAAATTTGGGGCAGTAACATGTGGGCCTGAGAACCTGAAGACAAACAGCAGGAGGGGTGACATGTTGACAAGAACCAGAGGTGCCAAACCGGAATAAACCAGCTGCCAAGGACACCTGGCCTGGGAACCAAATGCGAAACTGCAGTGAGAGGCGCCAAACATCTGAACCGTTCCCAAAATATCCAAAAGGCATCCTATTGGGCGCTGATGGACTTCGCTACCGGTTCGGAACTGTGAACACACAGTTCTGTGATGTCGTCCGGGCGGGTGGGCGGAGCCTCCTGTTGCTGCCGCTACCAGTTCGCTTTACTTTTGTTATCTAGCTTTACTTTTGCTGCAACCATTTAACTTCAGTAAAATAATCTATCACTTCAACCAAATGGAGTCGAGGGTCTTCCTTTCATAAATGCCCAAGATGGGACAAGCCTGACAGTAGGTATGGAGTAAAGGCAAGATCAGTTCCTTAATCAATTTCTGCGTAATAGCCGGTCTTATCCCAGATGGCAGGCATTTGATGAATGAGCAAGCCAGATAGATAGATAGATAGATAGATAGATAGATAGATAGATAGATAGATAGATAGATAGATAGATAGATAGATAGATAGATAGATAGATAGATAGATAGATAGATAGATAGATAGATTTTCATCTATTAAATTCTTATGCTACCCATCTCTCTATGCAAAGCGATAATATAGAGAGAGCTGGGGGGAGGGGGGAGAGAGAAGGGCAAAGTCTCTTTCTGCCCCTCGGAGGCCCGTAACCCATTGACCTCTTCATGGTGTCTCCTTGGACATGCATTTGCTGCAAACAGCGTAGGAGGGTTGCATTTCGCAGCTGCTGCTACAGACTGCCTTAAACCCCCAAAGTTAAGGGAAATATGCCTGTCAGGTATATGCACAGTTGCCACCATAACTGCCCATTATCTAGAATGCTGCACGATGACATCTGCTATCCCTCGTGTGTCTCTCTTCACATGCTGAAACCAGGGGATGGATTCAGTTAGTGCTCACACCCAAAGAATAAACTACTGTTTTTCTCATACTCCCCCCAACCATACTTTTTCTTCTTCTCTTTCTTCTTCTCTTTCTTCTTCTACTCGCTTGAAGAAAGAAAATCTCCTTTCGAAAGCCTGTGCTTTGAGAACAGATGCTGTGCGGTACCCTGTGCCTGAGATGCAGGCGAAAAGGGGGGTCTTTGATCACTTGATCATGGCCATGATCTTGACTTTGGGGGCATCCACACGGCCCCCAGATGCCCCTCTGCTTCAGGATGTTTCTGCAAAACATCCTCAGTGCCCCTGCATAGAATCTGAGCCTTGATTCCATGGCCTGCCTTTGATAGAGGAGTGGGTTTCTTTCATCTCTCTCTGCCCCTCAAGCGGGCTTCCATGGAGAGGCGATAATGAAATCCGAAGCCCCACTGAGAGTCGTGGGGAACCAAATGGAGCTATCAAAGAAACGATCGTTTCAGAAAGATTTTAATGGGGAGAAGCTACTATGCACATCCTGAGCATCTGACTATCGGTTCCCCCAAAGGCAGCAAAAAATGATATCGGCTGAGCTGAGGTTAGCCAAATTATTTGAAGACCCAGTAACTCCTTTCACCTAAGATGCAAGATTTGATTAAAGTAAAACTTAGAGGGGTTTTTTTTAATGGTGGCTGATGCAATTGTGATGGTTTGGTGTAATGTACAGACCAGGGGTGAAATGCTACCGGTTCAGCCCGGTTCGGGTGTACCGGTAGCGGCAGCTGCCGGAGGTTCAGAGAACCAGTAGCAGCGGCCGCACGAGGTTCTGCCCACCCGCCCGGACGTCACCATTTTCTTTTTTAACCCTCTGTGCATGCGCAGAGGGTGGAAAAGTGTGCGTGACAGTGGCATGCGCAAAGCACACACGTGCAAAGCGCGTTCTTCCGAACCGGTAGGGAAGGTAAGTAGATTTCACCGCTGGTACAGACCCAGGAAATAATTCAGTTTAGTAACCAAGTGGCACAAATACACCAATTGCACCAATTATTTGCTTAACTTGAGTCCACAAGAAAGTACTTAAAGGAGACGGGGGGGGGGACAAACTGCAGCACCCCACCTTTAGCTCCCTTCTAAGTTCCACAGAGTGAAAAGGGAAAAACCAACATATGCAGTTTTGGGAGATTTAACTGGGTCCTAGTTATCAGTGGCCTGTAAAATGCCTCAGGGCAACAGGGACAATTATGCACTATTCTATAAGTGCATAATAAGTCTGAAGGGGCATGCATAAGCGCACCACTGTGCCTACCGTCCCTGTCCTACTGTCCTATTGTCCTCTTTTATCGGTACTTTTTTACTTATGTTATGTTTATACAAACAACTACTATTCTGTACGTGTTTGTCAAACAAAATAAATAAATAAATAAATAATAAAAGAAATAGAAAGAAATAAATAAAGAGCCGAGGTGGCGCAGCGGGTAGAGGCAGGTACTGCAGGCCACTTTAGCTGACACTGATCCGCAGGTCAGCGGTTCAAATCTCACCGGCTCAAGGTTGACTCAGCCTTTCATCCTTCCGAGGTAGGTAAAATGAGGACCCAGATTGTTGGGGGCAATGTAAAATATACATTGCTTACTGGTGTAAACCGCTTAGAGAGTGCTTGCACTGTGAGGCGGTATATAAATGTCACAAAATAAATAAATAAATAAATAAATAAATATTGAGGACAATGTAAAGTCCCTCCTCCTCCCCCTCCTCCTCCTCCTCTTCCTCCTCCTTCTTCTGCCATATCTGTCATCGGATGCTGGCGATCATATTGGCAATCCTATTTTTATCAACAGCCGCACGAAAAAGGGCTGCTGAGTTTTGTCCAAACCGGTCCCTTAGATTTTGAAGTCACGGTGTTCTTCTTCTGCCTGGACCTCGTTTGCCATAAATCTTTCCCTGGAGGATTAAGTGAAGGATGCCGTATTTTTCCGGGTGTCAATCACATGTCCAAAATATTCTAACTTTCGCTTTTTTAATGGTTTTGGTGATTTCCCTTGGCTTTCCCAGGCGGCTTATCACCTCCTCGTTTCTGATTTTGTCAACCCAGTTTATACGTCTGTAAATCTACATTTCAAATGCTTCGAGTCTCTTCAAGTGGCTTTCTGTCCAGAGACCAACTCTCCACTCCGTAGAGCAGGATAGAAAAGATGTAGCATCTGACAAGCATCTGATTTTCAGTCTTAGGCTTCTGTCGTGACTCCAGAAGAGCTTTTTCATTTTGAATGTAAAGTCCCACCTAGAGCTAACACCGGAAAAGAGTCAGGCAGAACCTCAGGACCTGACAGCAGAACTGCCCAATTCCCATCAGATCTTGTCCACAAAACAATATGCCAACTATGGTTGAGAAGTCTGGTGACTTCTGGCCCAACCTGAACATGGTCCAGCCCCTCAAGCAAGGGTGGGCCCATTTTTCTACGGGGGCACATGTCCTAGAGACAGCCAGAGAGATGCCCACGAGGAGAATGACTAGGGGTGACTTGCAGGGATGGGTTCTACATTTTTTTACTGCCAGTTCTGTGGGCGTGGCTAGGTGGGGGGCATGTGACTGAGTGGGCGTGGCCAACTTGACATCGCTCACGCACACTCAGTCACATGACCCACCCCACCTAGCCACGCCCACCAAAATGGTGGTGAAATTTTTGGAACTCTGACAGAGGGAAGCGGGGTGGGGGGGGGAAGAGAAGGGGAAAAACTCCCAAAAATAGACCGCCAGAGGATTTAGGGAGTGGAAAAGCCATACTGTTTCCTAGAAGGAATAGAAGCATTCAACTTTGCAGCCAAGATCAGTCTGCGAGGCCCATCCTTTTCACCCAAGAGTCATGAAGCAGCAACATGGTGTAAATGCTTTACATGTGCTGCTATGGGAGATAAATCTGTTACTATTCCCTCATAAGGTGAAGAGGGGAGGGCTTGTGGGGAGGGCTACATATCCAAGGAAGTAGTTTTCAATGGCTTTTCTTTATTATTTATTTATTTATTTATTTATTTATTTATTTTGGAATTCTTATATGCCGCCCAACTCCCTAAGGACTCAGGGCGGCGTACAACAGTGAGAAAATACAAGAATAACCAAAATCTAAAAAGTTAATTAAAAGCAAATATAAAAATTAAAACACACTATAAAAAGAATCATCACCAACCATTCAACATCATACATACTTGGGGGGTGGGCTCGAATGAATTAAGCTCTACCCCCCGCCTGCAGGAAAAGCCATGTCTTAACAGCTTTTCGGAAGGCCAGCAGAGTGGGGATAGTTCGGGTCTCTGGTGGAAGTTGGTTCCAGAGCACAGGGCCAGCCACAGAGAAGGCTCTCCCCCTTGGGCCCGCCAGCCGGCATTGTTTGGCCGACGGGACCTGGAGGAGGCCCACTCTGTGGGCCCTAACCGGTCGAAGGGAAGTATGAGTATATCTTTAGTATACAAGTAGTCCTCAGTTTACAACAATTTGTTTAGTGACTGAAGTTACAACGGCACTGGAAAAAAAGATTTATGGCCATTTTTCACACTTATGATCATTGCCGCATCCCCGTGGTCATGTGATTTACATTCAGATGCTTGGCAACTGACTCACATTTATGACGGTTGCAGTGAGCTCCTTTTGCAACCTTCTGACAAGCAAAGTCAATGGGGAAGCCAGATTCACTTAACAATCAGGTTACAGGTAGTCCTCGACTTATGACCACAATCAAGGCCAAAATTTATGATGCTAAGTGAGACATTTGTTAAGTGAGTCTTGCCCCATTGTACGACTTTCCTTGCCACAGTTGTTAAATGAATCACTGCAGCTGTTAAGTTAGGAACACGGTTGTTAAGTGAATCTGGCTTCCCCATTGACTTGGCTTGTCAGAAGGTCGCCAAAGGGGATCCCGGGAGACTTTCTCCCTACTTCCTGATTGGATCTTTCTTTGAGGAGCTTTCATTGGCTCCTTCTTCCCCTGCCATCAGGCACTTTGGAGACGAGGTCAATCCCTTCATCCAGGGCTGGTATTCACTTACCTTCGCTACCGGTTCGCAAATGTGAGCGCGCATGCAGCCTCCGTGCATGTGCACAACCTTCTGGGCATGCGCAGAGCCTCAAAATCCAGTTGGCAGAAATCTAAAATAGGATAATCACTTGGTCTCAGCTTGGGAGAAAGTTTGTTTGCCAACAGTAGTGCTGGGTCGCCATCTGCTGGCTGGCTCTGGAATGACAAGCTGAGCACAACTTTGATTCAGAATTAATTCAGCCTGAACATGAATTATGAATAGAATAGAGCGGGAAGGGACCTTGGAGGTCTTCTAGTCCAACCCCCTGCTCAAGCAGAAGACCCTATACCATCTCAGATAAATGACTGTCTAGTTTCTTCTTAAAAACCTCCGGTGATGGAGCGCCCACGATTTCTGGAGGCAAGCTGTTCCACTGGTTAATTGTCCTCACTGTTAGGAAGTTTCTCCTTAATTCCAGGTTGCTTCTCTCTTTGATTAGTTTCCAACCATTGTTTCTTGTCTTGCCTTCTGGTGCTTTGGAGAATAATTTGCCCCCCTCTTCTTTGTGGTAGCCCTTCAAACACTGGACTACTGCTATCATGTCACTCCTAAGTCTTCTTTTCTTTAGACTAGCACTAGCCAAACAGAAATCCTGAAGCCATTCTTCATATGTTTTAGTCTTCAGGCCTTTGATCTTCTTAGTTGCTCTTCTCTGAACTTTTTCCAAAGTCTCAACATCTTTTTTGTAGTATGGTGACCAAAATTGATTGCAGTATTCCAGGTGTGGTCTTACTAGGGTTTTGTAAAGTGGCACTAATACTTCACGTGATTTTTATTCTATGTCTGTTTACTACAGGTATTTTCCAAACTTGGCAACTTTTAAGATAATGCAAACTTCTTCTCCCAGAGTTCCCCTATCCTGGCTGCAGAATTCTGAGAATTGAAGTCCACGCATCCTAACGTTCCCAATGTTGAAAAATACTGAATTAGAACTTCCAGCTCAGTACGATGAATGCTGGATCCCTCCTCAGTGGCTGCAAACTGGCTGGCTAATAATGTAGGATGCTTTTAAGAACAAACCTGTCCTTCGTTTTACTTCCTCCACTGACCAGCAGGAGGCACCACCTCCCCACTTTTATTGTTGTAAATGGCTCAGAGTCACTTAGGTGAGATGGGAAATGCAGAAATTTAATTAATAAATAAATTCAACCTGATTATGCATAGGTAGTCTCAACTTACAACCATTCATTTAAGGACCATGAAGTTACAATGGCACTGAAAAAAGTGACTTAAAACTGGTCCTCATACTGTAGACAGTCAGCACCCACCCACCCTCCTAGAGAATGAAATATTTTGGGGAATATTAAAAAGGCAGGATAGAATATTTCCCCTAAAGGAGAAATGAAAAAATCTTAAGGGAGGCAGAAACCAGGCCCAGTCTTCCTGCCACAAGCAGAAACTGAGAAGGCCAGCTTTTAGAAATGTAGATTTGGTAATTCATTCAGAAAGACTGGGTCAGACAGAAACTCCAGATAAGCAACACAGTTAGGCAAGGGAAAGGTTGACAAGATGAGCTCAGACAAACCCCTAGGATTTGCATTTCCCCTTTTGCCTATAGAGGCAGCCATGACCCCTACATGACCTTTACATGACCCCATAGGAATCTGACAACAGCCAATAGAATACATGTCCTTGCACAGGAACAGGGAGCTCAAATGCAAAGCACAAGGAAGGTATAAAAACCCCACCCACTCTTAACTCCATTTTGTCAGCTGTCCCAGAACTGCACACTGTGTGTGTGTTGGTTCTGCCCATCAATAAATGGATTTTTCTTTTTTAAGCAGCCTCCATTTTATTCCCATCTAAGAATGGGACCTGCATTTTTCTTCCAACAATTCTTACAACCATCATGGTGTGTCCACCCCACCCCACCCATCGTATAATCAACATTCAGGTGCTTAAAAACCTGCATGAATTTACAATGGTGGCCGCAACCCCGAGGTCACGTGATAGCCATTTGCAGCCTTCCCAGCTGGCTTCTGAGAAGCAAAGTCAAGGGGGGAAGCCAGATTTGTTTAATGACCACAGAGCTCACTTAACAACCACAGCAATTCACTTAACAACTGTTGCAAAAAAGGTCATAAAAATCATACATGACTCGCTTAACAATGGCCTTGCTTAGCCACAGAAATTCTGATCCCAATTGTGATCGTAAGTCAAGGAACACCTGGACTTTAGACTTGCTAAATATACACAGCCTAGACTAGAGTCACCTCCAGCTGAGATGGGCAGCATATGGTTAATAATAAACAAACAAATAAACAGATATTATTTATGATAGGAGCCATGGTGGCACAGTGGTTAGAATGCAGAATTGCAGTCTGACTCTGCTCACTGCCAGCAGTTCGATCTTGATCAACTCAAGGTTGGCTCAGCCTTCTATCCTTCCCAGGTGGGTAAAATGAAGACCCAGATTGTTGGGGGCAAGAGGCTTAGAGAGGGCTGGAAAGCACTGTGAAGCGGTATATAAGCCTAAGTGCTATTGCTATTGCCCTTCCTTCCTTCCTTCCTTCCTTCCTTCCTTCCTTCCTTCCTTCCTTCCTTCCTTCCTTCCACAATGCAGTATTGCAGGCAAACTCTGCCAACTGCCAGCAGTTCGATCCTGACCGGCTCAAGGTTGACTCAGCCTTCCATCCTTCCGAGGTGGGTAAAACGAGGACCCAGATTGTTGGGGGCAAGAGGCTGATATTTGTAAACCGCTTAGAGAGGGCTGTAAAGCACTGTGAAGCAGTATATAAGCCTAAGTGCTATTGCTATTGCCCTTCCTTCCTTCCTTCCTTCCTTCCTTCCTTCCTTCCTTCCTTCCTTCCTTCCTTCCTTCCTTCCTTCCTTCCTTCCTTCCTTCCTTCCTTCTACAATGCAGTATTGCAGGCAAACTCTGCCAACTGCCAGCAGTTCGATCCTGACCGGCTCAAGGTTGACTCAGCCTTCCATCCTTCCGAGGTGGGTAAAATGAGGACCCAGATTGTTGGGGGCAATATGCTGAACTCTGTAAACTGCTTAGAGAGGGATGTAAAGCACTATGAAGCGGTATATAAGTCTAAGTGCTGTTGCTGTTGCTGTAAAGCACTATGAAGCAGTATATAAGTCTCAGTGTGATTGCCAAGTGCTATTATTCAATGAGGTTCAAGCCCTCAGCTGAGAATTGGGCTCTTCGACAATTGCACTGGAGGTGACTCCATTCAGCGCCATAGCTTTAGCAATGTCCAGGCACGAGTGTGTGTAGGAAGTACAGTACACAGTACAGCTTCCCACCTCGGGGTACAGAAAGATTAAATTCAAAAGTATTCAAACAAGAAGAGTTGCAAAGTTGCACGGAGATTGTGGCGAACGACATGGCTGGTGATATGCGCCTAGAAAGGAAGTTACCATCCACAGTCACATATGGTAAAGTGCCTGAGTTCACAGAACACATTTAACGTGGACCATAAAAACTTGGCCCAAGCAAGCATTTGCACAACCAAGTGTGGGTCTTGGTTGGTCTTATCTATACCCGGCCCATATTATGTGCTTTATGGAATCGGGTGGAAGGAACAGTAGCCAAAAATGGCAATAGTAATAAATA
The DNA here is from genome assembly GCA_023053685.1 of Diadophis punctatus similis. Taxonomy (NCBI): domain Eukaryota; kingdom Metazoa; phylum Chordata; class Lepidosauria; order Squamata; family Dipsadidae; genus Diadophis; species Diadophis punctatus. Next base: position 17,411,187 of record JALIGW010000015.1, on the reverse strand, counting down.
AAGGGTGTGAATAAATGTTGTGGAAAGAAAAAAAATCCTTTGTTTTCAGAAGATAGTTTCAAGCTTCTTCCTAAACTATTTTTAATATCTTAATATTATTTAATGTTTAATATATTTAATATAGCCTTAGTAAGAACACACCTAGAGTACTGCATCCAGTTTTGGTCACCACACTATAAAAAAGATGTTGAGACTCTAGAAAAGGTGCAGAGAAGAGCAACAAAGAGGATTAGGGGACTGGAGGCTAAAACATATGATGAACGGTAGCAGGAACTGGGCATGGCTAGTCTAGTGAAGAGAAGGACCAGGGGAGACAGGATAGCAGTCTT